>JAEIFU010000506.1:0-124256 GCA_018904235.1 Lordiphosa stackelbergi
GTGATTTGGATTGGCCACCGCGTTCGCCCGATTTGACGCCGCCTGACTTCTTCTTGTGGGGATATTTGAAGTCAAAGGCTTACGTTAACAAGCCAAGGACCGTAGAAGAGCTCAAGGACAACATTCGTGAAGAAATAGCCGCTATTCCGTCCGAAATGTTGGCGAAATCGATGGAAAATGCTGCAAAAAGGGCACAATACGCCATCAACGCCAGAGGCGGCCATTTGAGAGATATTATATTCAAAAATTGATGTAAACAAATCTACTTGGAACAAATTAAATGATTAAGATTGCCAACCGCCTAATTTTTATTTTTTTCTTTGATTTTTTAAAAAAAAAACATGGGTCCGTCGAATATGGGCAACCCTGTATGTATGAAAGATATTGTAATGTATGTTTTGTTTTTTGAAAATTAATTAAATAAATGCAGGCTCCCTGCTGAAGGCGCAAAATGTGACCGATACGTGTAGGAGGAAAATTAAAATAAAATGAAGTTTTATTTTGGATGAGCAATGACGGCCAACACAACCCAGATTAGCAGCCATCAAAATTGACAGAAAATTGGCCCAACGAAAAACACATAAATGAGAAATATTTTAAATTCTCGTTTCATCCAAAAGTCAAATTTATTTCTCCAATGCACAACGAGCTGAAGCCACTGTGCAAGGCATAGTCAACCGCCTTTGGTCAGCGGGCGAACGTGCGCCTACGCAGGACGGTCAAAGGTGAGATTCACACAACTCGGCCCTGGTGCCAGCAGCAGTTTCTCCCACTCACAGCAAACATACAGAGAATGCTGGTACTTGGCTGTCGCCCTCCGTGTTTTGGCATTTGTGCACGTTTCGTTAATGCCGTCGCCTCGTTTTCAATATGCATTTAATTCACTTTCAATGTAATTTGCATTACATTTCGCTCAAGTTAAATACTGATTTGAACCAGCCATTGTGACACCTGGAAGCGGTTGCTGAGTTTTTCATCCCAAGGCTCTGGCCTGGCCGTAATTATAGTCAAAGATTCTATTAGCAATTTTCAAAGCTTTAGTTGTGCCCATTTTTCAGGACACAAGCTGTGAGCCCTTTGTTTGGTAAGAAGAAATATTATGGTCATTGTCTGGGCATTGTCCCTTTACCTTTTGCTACCTTCTCCCAACGACCGCAAGCGAGTGCTGTGCTTTATGTTCGCTTATATTTCATTAGGTGGGGGTGGGTGCAAGCAGGAAAAAAAAAGAACTGTGTCAAAGGCGTCTGCCTAAATGATTTAATGAGTTTTCTTTATGTCCAGCAATTTTCAAGGGTCAAGAATTTGGTTTTGGGCGAAATCCTGTCATTTTTTATGCAGCTCGTGGCTTAATGATCAAAGGCATTTAGCAGGCAGCTGTTCCACACACACACACACACTCACAAGCAATCCAAGCGGAAAAGGAAGACGCCATTCGCATCGCAGATATTGTTTCCACTAAATCTAACAGAGATTTATCTGCCAAATGTCACCTCGAGTGAAAATTTATATGCGTTTTGTAGTGTCGCTGAGCCAAACGGAACAAGTGATCGCCGGGGCAGGCATTTCACTGAGTCTACGTGCGTTGTGTCTGTGAGAATTAGCTGCATGTGCCTGGCTGGCAGCAAGTGAGTTGCTTTGTACAGATGCCAGGATATGCATAGATTCGAACGAGAGTGTGTGCCTGCTGCTTGGCTGTCTGTTTCCGGCTTAAACGACGCTCTGTCGCTTCAAACTCCAAGAGTACGCGAGGGTGTGCGTGTGTGTGTGTGTGCGTCAGTGTATGTATATAAATTAACATAATGCTTAAGTACGTGTGACAAGCGACTTCCGGGTTTCATTTTGCGTAAATTTATGTTGCTTTCAAATTGTCGCGCACTGGTTTATGCCTGTGTGTTGCCTACTTTTCAGCGCACTCGCAATTAAAATCGCTCAAGCAATAAAAATACAAAACATGTCCCGCCCCAGGAAATACAATTATACGGCACAAGTAATCAATAAAATGCGCCATCGACTGTAGGAGGGAAACTTTAGCAGAAGTTGAATTTTCCTTAAACATTTTTCGACTTATGACTCCCTAGGCGCTGCACTTCACTGATAGCTCTGCCTACAACTAATTCCAATTCAATCATTAAGGCCCCCCCTCTGGCCCCGATGCTGAATGCTGATAAAATTTATTACGCATGCGGCACGCGTATTTCATCTTGTTGTTGCCTGTTTGGCGCATTATTATCATCGCGCAACCTGGCGTATGATTAACATAAAACGACAGCAGCGGGCGCTGGCTTCATCTACTCAAAATTTGGCATTTTCACTGATTAACATAATATCGAAGGAGTCGTCTGCGGTTATGTAACGCGCCCGCTGCTTCCTGCCTGGCGGTTGTACGCATTTTATCTGCACGCATTTCTTATGTTACGTGCATGGGATATTATCAGGGCGCAGAGAGGGTGTGAAAGTGATCAGTGGCCAATTGAACAAGGTATAACTCTTAAAGACTTTAGTCGCCCCGGCCCAATGTACGTGAAAGTCTGCATTGTTCTCGCTCTTTGGGGTCATTGTTGTCGACCATGAATGAATGGTATGGGCAACTGCCGTGCCAGGGCCAATCAGGCACATATTGTATGTCTGGCTCGCAGTATTGCATGTCCATATAGTCGGTGTAATGACTGAAATCGTTTGCACAGAAAAAAAGTTGCTCAAAAACCAATTGCAGCCGTTTAACAATGGCTATTCACCGACTTTGCTTCAATATTGAAGAGCCAATAAATATTTAATTGAACTCACTTGGCAAAAGCATTTGGTACAACAACTGAAATTGCCACATTAGAGGCAATTGTCATGTGTTTTTGATGCAGCAGGTGCAATTGAATTTAGCTAAACTAACAATTGGTATTCAATTAAGCATTAAAATTACCTCTGCTTAAGGACTTTCACTGGAAATGTTTGCTGGGGCGTCCTGATATGTTTGTAATATTTGGAATAAATAGGATGCATGAGCTGTCATTCACATCCAACACACGGATTATATCACACAAGGTGTATCCTCAAAAATGATACAGTTTATCGAAAAAGTATACTCGCAAACGTATTGCGCTGTTTGGACTGGGTGAGAGAGTAGTGGCGCTTGTCACTAACATTTTTCCCTATGTTAAGCCCACTATCGACCGACACTTGTCCATAGCAACCCTGCCGATAAAACGATCGATTTGTGGCAAAAATGGAACTCTGTTTGCCACGTACTCCCGACGCTCAGCATGCTGGCAGCGCCAAAGTTCTGCCCCGTTCTTTTATTTCCGGATCGTCGAGCTGAACAGACTGAACATAAATATTGCAGAGGGCAACTTAATTTGTTTTTTTTACATATTATTTTTTTTCTCTTCGATAGTGGACTGTATTTAAAATATGTATATTTTCCATATAGGTTTTAAACTTTCTTGCTCAGATTCTTTTACTTTATTTTTTATTTTTAATTTACAACAAAATATGTTTTGTTCAGCCAATTCAAATAATGGCATGTTTATTTAAAACATCTTGCGCAGGCAAAAAAACGTTTTTGTGAACTTAATTTTTTTTTTTTAATGATTTGTATATAAATTTTGCGTTTTGAATATTTAAATTTTATGCAACAGCGAAAATCCGCCCTTTTGTTGCGGCGGTGCCACACGGGCACTCTACTTTTCTTTCAATAATTTTTCTTTTAATTTAATCTGCTTCTACTGCGACAACTTCTTCTTATCGGCCGCATGGTATGGTGGTGGTATCAGCTCCCAGGCGTTTTCGTCTGCACGTCGCGCCCGGGGAGCGCCTCTCCATTTTTTCGGGACTCGTACCAGTTGCTCCTCCTTCTCTTCCTTCCTTCTTTCCGATTAGAAAGAGCACATTTGCCATTAGTTTTGCAGTCCTCCTTACGCTGGGCAGTCCCCAACGCTTGGCAGGCCACTTTTTATACGAATTTATCGCCGTTTTCCCCCTCACGCAGGGCCAATCCCTAACGCTTGGCAGGCTACTGTGATCCTTCTCACGACCTTAGGTTTTCCGCGGAATACCTTTCTCTCCCTTCCGATCACCGCCTATAGGCTATCCGTGACATTTGAATGCCTTTTTCCGACCTGAGCAAATGCCATTCAATTTAGCCCAAGTTTGCCTTTACGGGACGAAGGACGAGATCACTAAAACGCAAAATAGGCTTGCGAGTGATCCGCTCCACATCACTAAGCTGAATCTTACGCATGTATGGTCGTGTGACTCCGCTTCCAAGCTGAATGTTTATTAAAAGTATTGAGTTTTCCCTTTTATACATTTTTGGTTTTACCCCAAGCAGAGAAATGCCTTATTACTAACAGATGTGTCCTTTCTTGGGGTTGCTTTTTTAGGTTCTAATTTCTATTTGAGGCGACCGCAGGTGGCGGTCTTACACTTGTTCAAATATCTTTGAACACCAGTTGTTGCCGAAAAATTTAACTTCGCCAACTCAAGATTTTGTCTTAAACGTGGAAAGTAAGTTGCAATTATTGATTATTATTAATCAGTAATCGATCTAAAATTTGGCAGCCATTTCCTGTTTTGTAGACATTTTCCATTTTCTACGAGTAAATCTTTGAATTTATTGGGAGAGTTGCTTTAAACGTTGCTTTTTAATAGCAGAAGCTAATTAAACGCTCACTTTAAAAACGGATTCATCACCACAAACCGATTTGCCGCCGAGAAATTTTTGTCCACCACCCGCGTGGGTGAGCCACTTGGCCCCTTAATTGTTGCCAGCCAGGAAAAAGGTAGTTAGTTAGCAAGACTGTGCCCATAGAATTCGTGTACTAATTGGCCCTCCCTCGCTGCCTTTTCTTCTCCAAACAAGGTCTGGCCCCATATACCAGAGACCAACTTTATATACCCACATTCCGGAGTACAAAGATGTCTGCACATATCAGCACAGTTTCGTCTGCCTACGTGTCAAAGGCAAATTTTCCTTCGAAAGTTCCAGTAGCGTGACCCAACTGAAATAATCAAACCCAAGTGTATTCGTGTGTGTGATTCGTGAGCAAACAAGTTCTCGTGCCTCATCAATCCAAAAAGAACCATCTCGATCTGAAAGTGCATCTCTAACTGCCAGGGCCAGTGTTGCCACTGGCAAGAAAGGTGTAGGAGCTGAGAGAGTATATGTGTTAATTATTTTGCAATATCCTGAAATTCCAATCAAACCAGTGCACTGCAGTGCCAAGAGATCTGCTGCTGCTTGCGCTGTACTTAGATGATCTGCACAAACACTTAGGAGGTAGCCTGTGTAACGACAACACAAACATTAGGATATAAAAATAGAGGGAAGCTAACTTCGGCTGTACCGAAGTTTATATACCCTTGGAGCATGATATATGCTGCCAGTTTGATATATGGCTATACGATATATTCATCAAAAAAGTTTTTCTCACTAGAACTACATTTTGGACCGATCGTTCCTATGGCAGCTATATGCTATAGTCATCCGATTTAAATCAAACTTGACAAAATTGTGTGGTAGTATATAATATAGATCTGTACAACGTGGGAGCGATAGCATTGAAAACAAAAAGTTTTTCTTACTAAGACTTTTTTTCAGACCTATCTTTTGTATGGCAGCTATACTATATAGTTGCCCGACTTTATAAAACTTGCTGAAATTATGTGAAATCATAAAAAACTCATAAATACGAGGGTTGGGAGCGATAGCATAGAAAACAAAAAAGTTTTTCTCACTAAGACTTTTTTTCAGACCTATCTTTTGTATGGCAGCTATACTATATAGTTGTCCGATTTTGATAAATCTCGGTGAAATTATGTGAAATCATAGAAAACTTATAAATACGCGGGGTTGGGAGCGATAGGCATTGGGAACCATTGAAAAAAAAAGTTTTTTCCTCTAAAACTACTTTTTCAACCGATCGTTCCTATGGCAGCTATATGCTATAGTCATCCGATCCGGCCGGTTCCGACAAATGTGCAGCGTATTTATACCAAAAGACTTCGTGCAAAGTTTGGTTGAGATAGCTTTAAAACTGACGGAGGAGACAGCATAGAAACAGACGGACAGACGGACGGACAGACGGACATGGTTATATCAACTCAGCTCGTCATACTGATCAAGAATATATATACTTTATGTGGTCGGAGATGTTTCCTTCTGTGCGTTACAAACATCCGGACAATTTTAATATACCCTCTCCAAGGGTATAAAAATGTACGCAGATGACGTTGTGATAGTAGCGGACAATCCCTTAACGCTTCAGCGATATTATGGTCTTTAGAAACGGCGGTAGACTGGCAGCATAGGAGAACTGTACGTTTCAGGAGGTACCGGAGTATAAATACCTTGGGGTTATCCTGACACCCACAATGAGCTTCAAGAAGCATGTGATGGCCAGTTCAAAGAAGCCAAGGCGAATATAAACTCGGTGTGGGCGAATTTCATCAGCAAAGGTACAGTGAACCTATCATCTAAATGGATCTTTAACTTAGTCAGCAGAACAGTACGATAATTTTTATAGAGGATACTCAAGCTACCAGAAAGCACACCTAACTACAAATTGGGAATTGACGCAGGACTAGAAGATAAGCACATCTATAGTCTAACACTTCATCTCAAATACCTGTCAAGAATATTATTTGAGTATGAAGATTCTAGACTCCCGCATAACCTCACTGAGAAAATTATGCGAAATTATTTATGGTGGTTTGCGAGGCTTGGAGAAATGTTCGCGTATCATGACATATCACTGGCATCCAAATTGGATTGACCGCAATGTTCGGTTCCTAAACGCGTCAAAAGCAGAAAACCGCATGCAACACATGAACAAGGCGTCGGTAAGTGCAACAAGAATATATAAAGACCTTAATTATGCAATAGGGGATGGGATGGAATAACCTGGCGAATTACATAGAGATGGCTTTCATATTGTAAAAGGTATGCAATATATGTAAATGTTTTTTATGTTAAACAACAGAGGTAAGGACCAAGCTTTAAATCAAGATGCAAGCTATGAAAATGATCAAATTGAAAATAAACATCTATCTATCTATCTATCTATCTATCACAACACAGACATTCAATATTTAGGTCTTAGGCTTTTTCAAGCAAAAACGTCCGTCCGTCTGTTTCTATGCTATCTCCTCCGTCAGCTTTAAAGCTATCTTAACCAAACTTAGCATAAAGTCTTTTGGTACAAAAGCGCTGAGCTACATTTGTCGGAACTGGCCTGATCGGTTGACTATAGCATATAGCTGTCAGAGGAACGATCGGATGTAAAACTTTTTTGTTTAAAATGCAAACGCCCCCAAAACCTCGTATTTATAAGCTTTCTATATATTTTCCATATTGAACCAAGCTTGATGGAAAATCGGACCACTATATGGAATAGGTGCCAAAGAAAAGATGGGTTGGATAAAACAAATCAAAAACTGGGCTTACATAGCGTCACACTGTGACAATGTTGTCTGTGATGCTTTGTCACAAAAGTACTTAGAAATCGCATGTTACAGCGTTGCGACAGTCCAAAAAAGTACTTTTGATGTGAACGCTACTGGTGGTTGTCACAGGGCTCCACATAGCTCACAATACATTGAACATTGAACAGTTCGTGGGCAGTGTGCCAGATCCGCATAAGCATTTTAAAGCCGTGGAGGAAGGAATCAAGCTGGAGCAGCATTCCAGATCAGCTAGGCGCCTTCTCTTCTTTGTTGGCCATCACAACCGCTTGACGGTCTCGGCCGCAGCAATTATTGCCCTCCCATCGCTTCTGCTCCGTGCGAGCTGGCACCAGATGGTCACACCAAGCTTGGCTATGTCTTTCCGCACCTGGTTGTCCCATCTTATTGGAGGTCTCCCTCTCTTGCCGCCTCCATAGTCAGCCGCCTTCGATTTATACGCCATTTTTACTGCAGCTTATTCGTCCATCCGGGTGACATGTCCTTACCAGCGCAGCCGCTGTTGCTTTATGCGTTTGCTAGACTATTTTCCCCATAGAAATGCGGAAATCATCGCCAACTTTTAAAGGTCTATAAATCCTCCGAAGAATTTTTCGTTCAAATACGCCAATTGCCGCCTCATCCGCTGCTGTCTTGGTCCACGCTTCTGTGCCGTATTGCTGAACTGGGATGATAAGCGACTTGTGGCAACTTTTTCTTCAACTCCCAAGCCCGTGTAGCATCGGTTTGCAAGAGTGATTCTTGTCGGATTCAGGCGATGTTTTGTCGCTGTTCGTCGTTCCGGACAAAATCCTCTACAACTTTAAAGTTGTACTCTCCCATTATAACAGATTGTCCAAGACGCAAGGACTTTCTGTCTGCGGATACAAGGTATTTCGTCTTGTCCTCATTTACCGCTAAAACCATTAGTTAGGACTGCCTTTCAATCTCTGAAAACGCCCTGCTTACCGCCCGTTTGGTTTTGCCGATAATGTCAATATCATCGGCATATGCGAGTAGCGTTAGATCTTTATGAATAAAGACGTCCGTTCTGTTGACATATGGACACTGGCGCATTATATATTCCATACAAAGAAGTCACACGATAAGGTATCGCATTGCCTAAAACCTCTTTTGGTATCGAATGGTTCAGACAGGTTCTTTCCTATTTTGACGGAGCTTTGCGTACTTCTCAACGTCATCATGCAAAGTCGAACGTACTTTGCTGGTATGGCGTGTCAAAGGCTGATTTATAATCAACAAAAAGATAATATGTGTTGATGCCTCTCTCGTAGGTCTTCTCCAGGATTTGTTGTATCTGGTCTGTGGTGGATTTACCAGGTCTTAAGCCACACTGATAAGGTGCAATCGATGTGTGTTTATAAGCGGCTTTAGACGTTCCCAAATAATACGCAACAGAACCTTATAAGCTATGGGAAGGGTCTCCTTTTTAAAGATTGGGCATAGAACACTTAGAATCCAATCCTCGGGCATGCTTTCGTCAACCCATATACGGCAAAGAAGTTGGTGCATGTACCTTATCAAATCTTCGCCTCCAGCCTTAAACAATTCAGCGGGCAGCTCATCCGCTCCTGGTGATTTGTTGTTCTTAAGCCTAGGCTAAACAGACTTCACGTTGGGTCGGCGGGTCTATCTCTATGTTGTCCATTGGTGGCATTGCTACTTTTCTAGAGGCGGCATCATGTTCGTCATCGCCTCCCAGTAGGTTGGAGAAGTAGCTTTTGCATTTGTTAAGCGCCACTTGCGGATCAGTGACCAGATTCCCGTGTTCGTCTTTGCATTGTGCGACTCTGGGCTTAAAACCTTCTGTTCACTGCTTAATTTTGCCATGACAAATAACATCTCAACTTCCTCGCGCATGTGCGTTTCATGCTCATTCTTTTTTCTTTCAAAAGGGCGCTTTTCCTCTTTCTTTTCTTCCGGTATTGGGCCTTAATAGCTCGCGTTGCTCCCGACTGCAGAGTTCTCCTGTAGGCTGCGTCTTTTTCTTTGTAGTAGCAAGTCGGCACTCCTCATCGTACCAAGACCGATTTCAAGGGGACTCGGCGTAACCGAGTATCTCCTTGGCAGGGAGGGAATGGCGAGTGTTCCCTGAGCAGTTGGGCGAGTTGAGCTGTGTAGGCTTCCTTGTGATTGCAGCTTTTTAACGTTTAGCTTTCGCATGTGCCAGAGTGTGAGTTATGTGCCACACTGAATGTGTACCTTGGCGGCAGTGATCTGAGTGTATATTGGCTCCTCAAATCGCGCTCACTACTAATACATTCGATGACTGCCTTCCGTCGATCACAATGTGATCAATCTGATTTCCCGTTCGTTGATCAGGGGACTTCCAGGTCGCCTTGGGTCTCTATGCTCAAATTTGGTACTACTTATGACAATGTTCTTGCCCACAGCGAAGTCTATTAGCCTATCTCCATTACCGGAGGTTGTTTCATTATGGCTAAATCGTCCGACTGTCGAACCAAAAACTCCTTCTCTCCCGATTTTCGCGCTAAAATCGCCTGGCACGATCTTTATGTCGTGATCGGGGCAGCGCTCTTATAGTTGTTCCAGGCGCTCATAGAATTCGTTTATTTTTCACGTCTTTCTTGTCTTTTGTGGGCGCGTGAGCACAGATAAGACTAATAATGAAATATTTTGCCCTAAGTCTGAGCGCGGCTAGCCGCCAATTGTATTTTGATTAACATTATTGAGGACAGAAGACTTGTGGCGCTTGGATAAGACCGTACTCTCCATCTAAAGCACCAACGCCATAGGAGAAGTTACACTTATCCTCAAAGACTTTAGCCATATTAAGTCAACGTTGAACCATTGCATTTGTCGAATGTATTAATGTGCTCTGAGTCCGATACCGTAATGCAAGGGTGCCCAGACTGTGCTTGTGTCGCCTTAAATAGCGAAAAACGCTCCGGCCTCTGCAAGCGAGGCGAGTGCCGACTGCGCTAAGCCACTTCACTGTTGCGTTTGAATTTGCAAGATGAGAGACATATATGATTTTGTGGGCTTATGGCAGGGTTCCCAAAGCAGAGAGTGCGAAAACGTGACTGTGTCTCTCTCCAACACACAATGAAGGTTGACTTCGGCAAGCATTCGGTAAGAATTGGCAAGTAAGTTCGTGCCCCCGGGGCTATCGTTAAGGAACTGTGGCTTATGGCGCGTGCAACACCAATACTCGCAATTTATTCCTTTGCGTTTCACCACAACAAATGTCCCTGGCGTAGTGTATACACTACGACTTATTTTGGTATAGGCTTAATGTCATTTCAAAGTTTCAAACTAGTCAACTGACAAACTCTATCGGACTGTGACGAACGAACCTTAGATTAAACTGTCGCAACATTCGCTCAACCGTTTAGCATTGTCTGCTTAAAACCATTTCGTCGTTTCGCAGAAGAATAAGGACAACGAAGCTCAGTGTAAAACAGACGTTGACGAAATATTGGGTATCTACACCAACGACTCACCTCAGAGTGGACAAAAAATCTACAAATTTATCCCCACTGAAACAGCTAGCACCTTAATTGCAAACAATGTGGAAGCCTAAAGCTAAGGGAATGTGCTGCCACTTGTATGAGGTGTGGTTGTCGATTCATTCACAAGGGTTGGCTGCTGTTGGGCAAACAAATTTGCTTTTAATAAAAGTGAAATAAGATGGGAGCACTCATACTTGTAGTGTGTCAATGGCAATCAATTTACTCCCAGACAAGATGCTTGGCCGTGTTGCGTCACCAATAAGCAAACAAGTAGCCCGACAAAACACACACACACACACACACACAGTAGCAGCTAAAACTGGCTGCAGTCATTGGCATAAAGTATAGCTGGCTGCTGCCTAGATGAGGTGGGGATGCTGATGATGTTGTGGAGACAGTTGCCCTGAAGGTATTATTACACCATTACGCATGCACTCAAGGCTTTCATTAGCCCGTAGTTTGGCGCTATTTGCAAGATAATTACGGGCCATAGTCGTAAGAGCGGCAGTCCGATGACCGGAAACGTGCGTACAAAGACCCATAGACAAAGCACAAGGCACAGGCACAGGCACGAGGCAATCACTGGCCAAGTAAATGAGGCTGCTCGTTGACAGACGCCGTGTGTGTGTGTGTGAAAGAGTGTGAGTGCGAGCGGAAGTCACTTTAGTCAGTGTATGTGTCTATGCTGACTCCGAGCTGGCACTTACCATGTTGTTTGCCACTGCTGACCCCCAAAAACAAAACTCTTTCGCACACGGAGGAGTCGCCCTGCAACACGCAAATGCAATTAACACGCCGGCAGACGGAACGGAAATGGAAAGCTGCTGGCCACTGCCAAAATTGCTAGTCCTTCATCAGTTTGAATTCTGGGTTTTTGTCTTTTTTTTTTTTGTGTTGGTGGGGGTAACAGGCCGTAAATTAGACGTCTGATGGCCCAAAAGTCAATTAGTTGCAAATTCATTTTTCAATCATCTGACCAGAGGGATGCACATCGAACTTCAATTTACCGACTCCAATCGAAATCAACAATTTAAAGCGAAAGCGCTCATAAAACGCCCTTCAACTGTGCGCAAGGATTGCTTCTTGTGATTTGGTTGTATTTTTTCTTAAACGTTTTTCTCTGCTGCTCTTTCGAATACAATCGTAGAGTGAAGTGTGCTTGCTTTCCTTTCGCCCTCTCCCTTATCGGTTTAATCTTTTACTTGCAGTTTAATGTTGGCACAGCCATATCCATAATAATGTGCAATGAGTTGAATGTTCATTTTAATTCGCTGGTCGAATAAATGTTCAAGCAAATTTCCATTGTGGTTTTGGCCCAATGTTAGGGCAAGTCCAGCTGAAGGTAACAGCCAACCAATGATCCGGACTTACATTTTGCTTTAGTTATCAAATCTGTGGTTACAACAACCGACAGACCAATTCCAACTGGTAAAACAATTCGGGGCTCACTTTAACTTGATCAAGGAACCTTGGATATGCCTGCAGTTTTGGGTAAATCAGGCCCACCGCACTCCAATTTGTTCGTGGAAGAGAGCGCGAAAATGTGACTGTGTCTCTAACACAGAGTGAAGCATGACTTCGGCAAGCATTCGTTGTGACTTGGCGAGTAATAATATCGTCGTTTTGCTGGTTAAGAGAACGTTTATTATCTGAGCAAAGTGACAGACGAAGAGGCGAAAGATTATGCGAGATTATCCTTCAGTGAAGAAAAGGTGGTAGCAGCAATCAAGGACTCGGAGTCATCAACAGCAATGGGACCTGATGGTTTGGCCGCCATTATGCTGAGGCACATTAGGCCGCTGGCGATCAAGTATCTGACCCACACCTTCAACCTGTGTGGGTCAGATCAGTGGTCATCCCGAGTATTTGGAAAACTGGGAAAATAATCCCAATACTCAAGTCCGAGAAGCCAGCGGAGCAAGGTGCATGATACCGACCTATCACTCTCCCATCCCCGATAGTGAAAATCCTTGAGGCCCACCTTCGCCCAGCCAAACATTAACATGGCTTCAGAGCTTGCCACAGCACCACCTCCGCCTTATGAGGTCAAACTCGTGACCTACGCTGATGACTGCTCAGTTATCTCCACAGGAAGGGACATCCAACAACTGGAGGAGAGAATAAACAGCTATCTCCCACGCCTTGCCAACTTCTTCACAGACCGTAACCTTAGCCTGTCGGCCACTAAATCCTCGGCCACCCTTCTAACAACCTGGACGAAGGAAGTAAGGACGCAGCTAGATATCCACATCAGGGAACAGGATACCCACCATCAACTATCCGAAGATCCTAGGCGTCACCTTCGACTCCATGTTCACCTTCGCAAAACACTCGGAGGAGGTGATCAAGAAGTTCAAAAGCAGGAACAAGGTCCTAAAGGCGATTGCTGCCAGCACATGGGGGTAAGAAAAGGAGACGATCTAGACCACCTACACAGCCATAGGAAGTTTGGTGGTCAACTATGCCGCTCCTATATGGTCCCCGTCTATAAGTGACACCCAATGGCGAAACCTTCTACTGGTGCAAAACGCCGCGTTGCGAGTAGCTACGGATTGTCACACAATGTCCCATCCTGACCATCTCCACCAGAAGACAGAGATCCTCCCGGTCCGCAACCACAACCGAATTCCTCACCCAACAGTTTTTAATCGGATGCCACTGCGAGTCTCCTCCAAACCACGACTGCACCATGGAATGCATGTAACGGAGGCCCAGAGCAGTCCGACACGACCTAAGAACTGAACTCCCAAAGGTGAGACAACTCCTGGGAAATGGCATGGTAACAGCAACAACATCCGCTGAGGCCAAAAAGAAGGAACACACCGACATGTTTGCCGCGACCATAGAAGCCTACCAAGACAATGTTGTCCTAGAAGGCAGGCCGCCACCCATTGATCCAGAGGAGATGACCCTCTCTAGGCGCACCAGATCGACACATGCGCAACTTCGATCTGGGAAAACCAGGCACCTCAACAACTATCTTGCACGTATAAATACAGATATTGTTGACGAATGTCCTAAATGTGGCCAAAGCCCACACGACACCAAACACCTTTTCGAGTGCCCCCTGAACCAAACTGACCTAACGACCCTAGACTTATGGTACCGTCCAGTAGAGGTAGCTTCCTTCCTCGAACTGGACAGGGAATAGCTTCTATACCTAACTAACCTTTACTCTCTCCTTTCTCTTTTTTTTTCTTCTTCTTTACGTGTACGTACCAAACTTCCCAGCCGTTACAACAACAACAACAAATTGATAAGGGTTCTGGATGGGCGGGATCGAGACAATATATAAATCAGTCGAGAACAATTCTAATTGAAATCAAATACTTTCATTTTCTTCTTGTTCTGAATACTCCACATTGTGTTTATAGAACAGTGTTCCCCAGAAAGAGACCCTGTGAGCCGACAACATTCGCCAATTTACAACGAATGCTGGCCAAAATCATGCATCATTGATTGTTAGAGAGGGAGACAGTAACCGGTTCTTAGTACCGAAACAGAAACAAATATATGAGTTAGTTTCGGTTTTAATCTCCTAGGAAAATTTCAATATTTTATTCACAAATAATGGGCTAAAGTAAAGAAAGCGAACGAAAAAGAAACAAAGCAGCTAACCAAAATCTTTACCTTCCTCAATTTATAACACTGACAATTTGTTGTGATGCAATCGGACTCTGTTCCTCTGAATGTAAATTAGAGCCCGGAGCATCCCTATTTTATGTGTATACAATAGCGCTCTCCGCTAAAAACGTCGACACACCGACAGTACACGCGCTTATACTGCTCTCTTTTGCAACAACAAAGAAGTGCCAATTGAGTGCGCTCTCCCATGGCTAAAAATACACACGCAACGGCCAAATGAGCAGTTGCCGACCCCTGATAAATAGTGATAATAAGACTTTAAACATGCTTATGTACACTCAAAAAACAACTCGCCCTAAAAAGTGCCATTTTCGCCCTAATATTCAGAAAATCGACCTAAAAAAGGGCCAAAGGCGACTCGAATTATATTTAAAAAGGTCACTAAAACAATCACTTTGTGAAAATGCTTTTCTAAAAAATAGAAATTGTGTTCTAGATTTCAGGGCAATTTTTCTAAAAAAACTTTGGACAATTTCAGCTGTTATGTCGATTTAAAATTCCCAAGCGATTATGGCACGCTGGCATGGAAAGCACTACTAACAAAAAATACACACCCGACCACCCTCGTCACCTCTCACCAACCCCTTCTAGCTTACTGAGCTTTTTCTACCTCTACGACCACACCACACCCGGTCCCATAACATCAACGTAAGCTACACCTAATCCCATAACTTTCTCTTTTTTGTTTTTATACCTTGAAAAGTGTATATAATTTAGAAGTTTGCAACATCATCTCCGACCACATAAAGATATATATCTGTCAGCAGACGGCTGGTCGATAGCTTTGTCGGTTGTCCGTCTGTGTGTTTCTACGCGAACTAGTCCCTCAGTTTTGGAGCTATCGGCGAAACTTTGCAGATCTCTTTTACCACGCTGCTAATTGTCGGAACCGACCGATCGATGACTATCTGTAGCTCCTACTGTTCGTTCGAAAATGGTTTTAGTAGACTGTTTTGTTCTCAATACGCTCCAAACACGTGGTATTGTTTTAGCTGATGCGTTTGGTCGTCGCTAACCGTGAACAAGCTTTTCATTATTAAAACTTCCACGGTACTCCTTCTCGTTATTTTTATTTTGCTTAGCAATACCTTGCGTTAAATCGTACCTTGATTTGTGCCGTATTTGGCGCTTAAGTACTCACTTTTGCCAATCAATAAAAAGGGTCTGGTCATGGATAAGACATTACTTGAAAGTCGGGCTGGCCAAGTCCCCGTAGGACCATCTTTTTTCTTTTTAATGTTTTTGTGTTTTATTTTTGGGTTTTTAACTTGACTATATTTTTGCAATCCTTTGATCGATTACTACATGGTGACGCATGTCAGCAAACAAAACTTCTCAATACATCTACATCTTCAGGGATTGCGTGACTTATTGTATAAACAATGCCAACACAAAACGGCTCGTCGTTAAAACCGAACACTCCATAGCGTGCATTTCGCAAACATTAGTTTAAGTATCGTTTTGTACATTTTTCTAAAGTCAAAAAATACCTAAATAAGCAAATTCCAAATTTGAAAAAAATTATATTTTTCTATTTTAAGTTTTTTCTAAAAATCTTTTTAGCAACTTTTCTAAAATTCTGAAATTTTTTTTTTAAATTAGTTTTCTAATTTGGGCGTTTGGGCGATTTTCTTAAAATAGAAAAAAATCGGTATAGGTATTTTAATGTAAGAGAAACATGTTTCTAGGAGGCCGTCATCTTGATAGGTTATTCGCTGGGCGCCGACAATTTGACAAGTTGCGCTTTGGTCTTGACAGTGGATGGAAGAGAGGAATGAACAATTTTGATTCGCGTTTCGATTCTTTACAAGTTTCCTTGTGAACACTACTGTTAAACAAACATTTTTTAAGCGCGCGATGCCTCCATCAAAAACAATTAATTTCGGGAGTTGTTTTCTTTTGATATAAGAATATATGACGAGCGAAGAATCTAGAAACAAAATTAAAGTAAGTGCAGTAACCATCATACATATGCATTGGTTGAGTGTTGTTGATTTTCCATAGTATGCACACATTAACTTTCAGTTACATTAAGAGACGGGCATTTTTCAATTCCCTATCACATGTGCATAGTCCAGTGCCAGTTGTTGTGGCTTTTCCGTATTGGGCAGTCTCACTTTGTTTCGTTTGATTGTTGTTGAGCAAATATTGCAAGACAGATCACACACACGCTCGTACTGTTCAAAATATATTTTATACCCATAACAGAATAAGGTTAATAACCCTAACTAATATGACCGTAAGCGATCGGCCAAAACAGTAACCGCAACCCTAACCGTTATTTGTTTCGGCTTTAATCTCCGATTATAACAAATTTAATAGTCTCGCGCACAAAAATAAAAGTGCCGAGTTGACGACTTTTTGATAGAAAAATAAGCATCATCGTTCCTTTATGGTAGCAGGCGTTAAAACTTGAACCAGGTTATTTGTTGTTGTCACCCTGTATTGTAGCCCCACAAATGTTCGTTCATTACCTCGTCTTCCGGGCCAGCAGGAGCTCTCCATCCCCGAATGCCCATTTATTATTTATTCATTTAATATTTAAGCTGCATGGCTGTAAATCATACGAGTGCAGGGCTCGCATGTTCCTCGCTCGCAGTCTCGGGCACATGGCCATGGTATTGCCTCTCTCATTGAGTGCAAAAAGCATTGTCCAACACATAAACCATGTTGCAAATGACCAGACGTAGGGCTGCCTCATCCCGCCTGGCCTTGTTTCGGGCCAATGGGCCTTGTTTTGTGTGGCTCATTTTTGCTGTTGCTGCTGGCGCCTGTCGACTGCTGCTTCTGCTGTTTGTTCCACTTGACCACTAAAGCATAGTTTTAGGCGCTAAAAGCTAAACACCAAAACTCAAAAAGCAGCTGCTACTCGCCAACCCCTGGCAGACGGCAAGGCAAGGGCACTTGGCTTTATTTCGTGTGTGTTTGATCGCATTTTGGTCTTTGGCAGGTGGTGCCCGTGGCCAGTGGCAGCACTAATTGCGTACTTTCCCCGCCTCCAGCTAATGCAATTCTGAAAATTCACTTAAAAATTTAACACACTGCAAATGAAAAATATAATTTGACCAACAAATTTTGTTGAAATTAACCACTGAAAAAAAATCTGAAATTCATTTATATTTGAATTTTTTCATTGCAATTGGCAAGAATATAAAATCCTTCTGATCCAAAATAATAAATAATAATAATACACAGAAAAAAAGTCGAGATATTTTCAATCTTTGAAATCTTGGAGTAAGCCCGGCATGAGCTTGAAAATTCAATCTCGACTCTCTAGGATATTCTACACAATTCAATCCTATAAGGATTGACCCATGCCTTTCGAACTTGAATCATTCCAAATGTGCTTACTTCAATCCTTTTCGAGATCACATGTCCATAAATTGGAGAGCAAGAGCGAAGAAATATAAGTAGCCTTTTAGACATGCAGCAACAACAGATGGGGTTGGTGGTGTGCGATGAAATGCCATTCCATTCATGTTCAGTGCGCGCGGGATTGTGGGTTTGAATCCCCGTTGAGCACAACAATTTTTATATTAATTTGTTTTTTCAGAAGTCTTAAATAAACCAAGTTTGAAGTTGATATGGCATGTGTGGCATGGCGAAGAAAAGAAAAAAGAGTTATCTTTCCTCAAATTAAGCTTTTGGTATTAAACATTTTTTTATTTTTTAATTTTTTGCTAATTTAATCTTTTAAGGGATTACCCCGGTATAATTGTAATCTTTCTTGGGATCAAGAAAGGCGGATCAACTCAATCCTTTTTCTGATCGGCTTAAGCATTTTCGGGATTACGTTGTTTTCATTAGCGCTTGGGATTAATTTTTTGTTGAGTGTATATGTGGCATGGAATCTTTCGATTTTCTTCCAATTTGTATATTTATATGGTCTGGCGGAGGAAAGGAAGAAGAGTGGAGGGAGAAGGTGGATAATGATTTTTTTAAAATATCGATTTGACAATTTTAACACATCAATCTGATACATGGTCATTAGGGCTGTTTTTTTTAAAGACCTGTATCCAGCACTGCGGAAAATTCCTGCCAGGAATTTGCTATTTATTTCTTGTATGTGTGGAACATAACTAAAACAGTGTGACCATGCACCGAAAGTGTGGAAGGTCACTCTGATCAATCAGCTGTTAAGCACTGTTAACTATTTGAATTTAAATAAATTGAAAAAAAAATAAATGTCACAGTTTTTTTTATGTGAAGTTTGACAGGAATTTTTAGTTTCCGCGGTGCTGGATACCCGGCTTAAAGCCAAAATGGAAACTTAGAAAGGGCGCCTCTTAAGGGATTCCTTTTTGTATAATAGATAATTACATTTCAAACATTTTTAAATATATTAATTGACTTACAATAAGTTTTCAAATCTTAAGATATAAATTGTTAACTTGTCTTTCCTTTTTAGCCGGGTGTGGCTACTGACTTGGATAAGTGCTCTAGCTAATTGATTGGGATGACATGATAACTTTGTTGTGTGATTAGTTTGTCGGCAAGCAATTTGGTCCCTTACGGATGGTATATTGAGGTCCGTCTGGATGTTTTCGTTCCGGATTTATCTAGGTGCGCCGGTTGTTGTTCTTAAGAGTTTGTTATGCCTTCTTTGGATGATTTCGATGCTGGATGAACATGCGTTTTCCTATAGTTCTACGCCATATAGCTAGGCTGGTTTTATGGTAGTGTTATACAACAACACCTTTAGATCCAAGCTGAGTGGACTAGCCTTAAGTCTTGTTGGCGTCGATGTGCCTTCTCCAAGTCAACCTTTTGTCTAGATGCATTCCAAGGTAGATACAATTTTTTTCATGCGGAATTGGAATATTGTTGAGCTTCAATGCTGGGCAGTCCTTTGTATTTAGGGTGAAGGTAATGTGCTTGCATTTGGTTTACTCGATTTTAATTTGCCAGTTTGCCAGACAGACTTCCACTTGTTCAAAATGATTTTGTAATGTCTGCGTTGCTCGCACAGGGCTGCTGGAGCGACATGGCGAAGGTAGAGGTAGATACGATATTGCTTGTGGAAAGATCGGTTTTATATGGAACATAGAAGGTGGGGGTAAGTGCGCTTCCTTGAGGTACTCCTGCCTTGATCTCAAACTCTTCTGAGGTGAAGTTGTTCGATCGTACAGAAAACATTCGATTTGATATATACGTGTTTTGGGGTAGTAGAGTATTTATTTTTTATTTAAGTCCATCAAGCCAAACTCTGTCGAATGCTTGGGTAACATCAATGAAAACTGCACTACAGTTCTATTTAAATTCAAAAGCGGATCGAAAATCTGTTGTGATTTGCTGCACTTGCTCTATTGTACAGTGTTTTGCTCTAAAACCAAATTGATGGGATGGCATTAAGTAGCAATTTTCCAGAAATGGGGAAAGTTGGGGCAATAGCAGTTTCTCAAATAGTTTAGTTAAACAGTGAGATGATTTGTAGCTGGGTTTGGTTGGAAAACGGCTTTAAGATTTGTTTTAAATACATTTGACCTTTCTTCATCGCTGCAAGCCCATGAGAGAGTATGATCTCTGATTGATGTTGTTGTCTCAATTGGTGGACTTAAGTTTGAGTGTGCTTTCCATAGAGAAAACTTAGAGCTTGTTGGGGATAGACGTTCAATGTAAGTCCTTTGGGCTTGTAAATCATCGTCTTTGAGGGCTTTTGATAGTTTCCGCGTGGCTGTTTTAGGCATCTGTTTCGCCATTGGTGATCTGCAACATGGCCATTCACGTCTTAAGCGTCGCTTTTCCCGGAAAAGTTGTTCGATTTGATTGCTGGTTGTGAAACGTTTTGGAGATGGGGGAAGTGACCTTTGAGGTGTCGCGGCTGCTCCAGTTTTCCGACGGTTTGTTCTATGTCTTCTTTCGATTTAAGTTCTATGTTTTGATTAATGTGTGCGCTGATGTACTTTCTGCATTTTATCCAGTTTTTGCTTTTGTTCGTCTGGTGAGATGAGCGTTCAATAGTGTGAGGTTTGAATATTGAATAAAAATTCAAAACTTATCAAAAACTTTGGAGCCTCGCGCCCATTCTTTACTTTGATAAGCTTTAAAAAGCTTTCGAATTGAGAGGCTACCGTATGGCCTTATATTTTTATACAAAAAAAAAGCAGTGTAATGGTCATATCGAAAATAAATTAATATGAAAAATATTATTTTTGTTCGGTGCAGCTATCCCTGTCTCTCTCGCTCTGTCTCGCTCTCTATTGAACATTGAAATTTGCGGTCAAGTCATAATGAGCATTATTGTGCTTTGTCGTGTGGCCGTAGTAGTTCATGCAATTTGCAATTGACCACAGTCAAGCAAACCACCAACTAAATTATGTACGAATGATGGCAATGTGAATTGAATTGCCCACTGGCCGGGCACCCTTTACCGCGAGCCAAACCAATATGAAAACAAAGCTTTGAGGGTAAGTTTGCAAAATTAATTAAAAAATTATTTAAATGGTCAATCAAATGCAATATTTAAACGCGTCAGGCATGCCCACAGGCAAGACACATGTAATGAATAAACAATTGGTAACTTTTTCTATAATTTCACCCACCAACCAAGCTGTCTGTTGGCTTAAGCATTACAGAGTGAATGCAAGGCAAAGTCTATGCCACAAAGTGCCAAGTGCAATTTGAGATGAATTGGCCAGCGCACATTGAACCAAAGACCCTTGAGATTTGTTTAAAAGCCAAATTTCCACCAATTTTGAAAAGCTTGAAAATCTCAATCTCGACTTCCAGGATATTCTACACAATTCAAGGCTTTAAGGATTGGTCCCTGCCTTTCGAACTTGTATCATTCCAAATGTCCATAAATTGGTGGTGTCCGGGGATGGTGGTGCGCGATGAGATGCCATTCCATTTGTTTTCATTGCGCATGATCGTGGGTTCAAATCCCAATGGAGTCCAAAAATTGTTATATTTCTTTGTTTTTAGAAGCTTTAAATAATACAAAATTGGTGTGGTCCTTGAATGTTATAAGGATGTCCTATTGCATTTGGCGTGGCGGAGGAGAGGAAGAGAGTTATATGTCGTGGGATCAAATCAATATCACTTTTTAAGCTCAAATCCATCTCGAACATGCTTACAATGATCAAGCTTTGGTATTAAATTGTGCTCGAATTTTATGCTAAATTTAAACTTTTATGAGATAACCCAGGTAAAATCTTTCTTAGGATTAAAATGTCGTATACACTTAATTTTTTTTCTGTTTGAAATTTTTTAAATACCGGTACTCGAGAACCGATCTATTTAGAACCGAAAAGAGCCAAAACATTGTACCGGTAAATTTTTGGTTCTATGATATTTCTTTGTAAATTGTACCGGTACATTTTCGGTTCTATGATATTTCAGTCATTTTGTCATCCATAAATTCAGAGCTAACACCTGCATCAATTACGTAGAGTGCGAAGGAGTGTCATCTATATAATAAGAGCTGATAACTCCCTAGTGTAGAGCGTTAGAGAGTGAGAACATACATTGTTTTAGACGTCTGTGCATGGATGTATCTGTGTGAAAGACTGAAACAAAAGTAGAAGTATGTATATACTTGGCGCTCTCTCACTTAAGTTCTGTTTTTGAATGTTCGCTTTCTGCTAAGTCTTAGTCTATGTAGCTTCTATCTGTAGAATGAATGAGCTTATTCGATTTGCATATATTAGCGATAGAGACTAGAACTTAGCAGAAAGCGAACATCAAGCGGTTAATCTTTGTAAAATTTCTAATCTAAGCTTCTAGACTTTTCTATTTAAACAAGTGAGAAAGTCGGTCAAGACCGACTATAACATACTCTGTACCCAGTGTATATGCTGAATGCGTCGCTGCCACTGTGTTCAACCCTAAGTTTTTCTCTCTCTCTCTCTTTGATGCATGCAATGCGGTGTTGTTTGCGTGTGCGTTGGAGGCGTCTATACTACACTTTTTTTCTCATAACTTGAGAACCGCTCATCCGATCTTTATCATTTCTTCGGCAAAAAGATAGATATTAATAATGACTAACTATCTCTAGAAGGTACGAATCATCTATCTACAAAACTGTGGGAGATATGACTTTTTTTCGATATTGCGGGGGCGGGAGGGGGCGTGGCAAAAATTGAAAATAAACTTGATCTGCCTGCAAGTATAAGAAACATTTGTCCCTTACATGTCAAACCTCTATCTCTTACCATCTCTGAGATCTGTTTGTTCATACGGACGGACAGACGGACGGACAGACGGACATGGCTATATCGACTTGGCTGTTGATGCTGATCAAGAATATATATACTTTATAGGGTCGGAAAAGATTCCTTCTCCCTGTTACATACTTTTGCACAAACTTATTATACTCTATGTACCTTCGGTACAGAGTAGAAAAATTCAGTATATTTTATAAAGAATTTAACGAAAATGCAAAGTCCGATATTTGTAGTTGTGATGGGCTCGCGGAGCTTTCAATTTATCCCTAATTTATCTTTGAACTGTCATTGTAGGCAGAGGCTTTATATGTTCAATCTACTTTCATTTTATAGAGGGGGACCATGGCACAAATTTAAAAAGGCAACTTGTAAGCCGCTTTTTAGCTCAGCGGTTAGTGTGCTGGCCTGCTGCTAATAGCGGTCATCTTCACCAGCTAGTTGCTCCAGTTGTGAAGTGACTAGCCATGAAAACTGTAGGTCTCTTTCTCTTGTGCGAAAAATATTAAGCATATGTGTTATATTGATATACCGAAATTTTACTATAGCTTTTGTTATTAGTGATCTCCGTACTTTCTTGATAAACATTCCAGCAATCATCCGCTAACATGGAAACAATCCACTTCCCCTGATGATTGAAAAATCCTGATGAAAGCGCTCCCCATGCTCATCACTAAAAGCCCCGTAATTGTCGGGTCAAAAAGTCAAAAAGTCCTTTTCGCTTTTGAAAACCACAGAGAAGGTGTTACTACTGATTAGCAAAGTAGCACAAATATTATCGTAGCATTTTATGAATGTGGCCATTTTACATTTCAATAAATATTTTGTTAAGCTAATGCTTTAACAAGTTGTCTTTTTAAAACTCCTATAAACATAACAGGCTGTAACTTTGCCTGCGGTCCTGACAAAAACGCCACAAAATTTCAATAATTTGTGCATATGTTTAACTATACGATGATATGGAGCCATTAAATGTCCGACAAACAGAATGGCTTGTAGCAAACGGTTTAGTTTGACAAAATTGCCACAAATCAAGTAAAATTTTTTCTTGAAGGCCAGTTTCAACACCATGGGCAATACTTATATAGAGTGTTTGATTTTTCTCAGTTGCATTGATATGTGTACTATCCTTGAAGCTACATAAAATCACCAATTAATAATTAGTGTGGCCTACAAAATTTCTAGAACGGCAAGAAGTCGGAAATCTAGTTTTTCGCGAATGTCTTGGAAACGGACACTAAGATATGGCTTTGACATACCAACTCGTAATCAGCATGAGTAAGCTCACAGGAATTAGTTAAGGATTCTCGGGATACTTACAAAAGGTCTCAATTTGTAGAACTGTTTAATCAGTACGGAACAGCAATCATTAATTTACCTTTTTTGTAACTAATTTGTTTTTTGGTGAAGATATGGTGAAGACATTGTAAGTCAAATATTATTTTTATCATCTTATGAATACAAACTTGTAAATTCGTTATGACAAACACACGCGAAAAAATTGATTGTTTATGTACACAATGTAATGTATGCTTACCCACTTCGTTTGGACTTAAGTTTTAAAATTTCTGTTAATTTTACCGGTCTATTAAATCTAACTACCGATATAAAACCGAATACCGAAATAAGATATAACCATAGAAACAAAAGTTTCGGTACGTACCAGAAGCGGAACTGGAACGAAAGTTCGGTTCGGTTTGTTTAACCTTTTTTCGGGCAATCAATCGATTGAAAGCAATCGCCAGCAAAAATGAGTAAAAATGCAGTAAAGTTTTTTAAGGCTACAATTTAAGTCACGAGAAGTGCAAGTCATTTCAAATTTATTGAACTGCGCTAGGACAAACCAAAAACGGTCGCGCCTGATCAGTTAACTCGTGCTATCGATCGACTAAAATCTCAACCCTGCAACGAATCTATGGGGATGAGACAATAGGAAACTATCGAAAAACTGCATTGCCAGCCGATGCCATGATGCTGTGACTGCTTCGACTGCCCCCTTCACCTCTTCTCTTCATGAACTTTGCATCACCGTGTAAATGCGATACACAATACGCATACGCAATTTCAATAGCAGGGTTGGATGAATTTGGTTTAGCAACTCAGATAAGTCGAATTCCCCATTAATTAGCTTATGTATAAAGATAATCCATAACTTATGGTTCGGGAAGAAATCTACTACAAACGAATTTGCTACACATATGTATGTCAAAACCGGCCGGATCGGATGACCATAGCATTTTCACTACAGGGTGGTCCATCTAGTGTTTGGAATTTGAACTATTCATAATTTGACTTTAAAAACGTCAAATTCGGAAAGCGACTAATATTTCGTAAAAACTTTGACATTTACGAAATGGGTTACTATTCGCTTGAAGAAAGTTGGGAAATATTAAAAACATATTTCCAAAGCGGTGAGTCCTCGACTTAAACTGTGGATCAATTCGTAAAGCGAGTTCCTGAAACTGACCACCCTGTATCTAAATCTTTGGTTTGAATCATTTAGATCTTATACTGCAATTTCTTGGCTCATATTTAAGGAATCTTCTAAGAACATTGCACTTTGCGAGGTTTCTGCACACTGTGCCGCCTATGCATCGTGAATGTTATTAATGGCAACTGATAGATGGCGAAAAGTGGGCTAGACCAGAAATTTATCTTACCTCAAGCCCTTAGTGCTTGTTTGGCGGATAAGAAATTAGCGGTACGCTAGTCTAATTTATGTTATTTAATTACAACCGAATGGCTGTTCCTTCTGAAAAGTGCAACTTTGAGCCATCTTAAATATTATGGCAATGTTGCAATACACTTTTCAGCTTGTGTGTTTATTGGCCAAATTTCTCACTGAACAAAGTTTTCCGAGCAATTTCACCTTTGAGCTGCTGAATGCTGCACTGCAGCAACTTTGCACGTCTCAACTGTTTAAATTTAATTTGCTAGACGAGCTAGCTGTGTGTTTTCAGGTCGCCAGAAATCAACATTTCTGAGGAGACGTGCGTAATCGAAGGAAATTCACTCCCAGAAATCGAACGGGGGGAGGGAGGCGGGTGGTATACGGAAGTCGTTACCGTCATGCCAAATATGACAAATGCGCCCGGGCCGAAAGAAGAAAGTAGGGACATTACCTGGCACCGACTGACACGTAAACTGCATAAATATAAACGCAGCAGCTGAACGTGCGAGACAGAGGCAGCCGAGAGCCAACATAAAACACCAATAGAAGCAGTTGGTAATCTAATGCAAAATTTAACAAGAACCAAGGACAGAGGCGACAACGTGGTCTACGAGAGTCGAAATGCACGTGGGGAGTATTGTCACTATTAGCTATCCCTTGTACAGCCTTATGAAACGCCCATGGGGGTTATTATACTGGGCGTTATTTCATGCACCCGTAAGGTACACTTGCAATGTAGTTGCAAATATTGGAAGCGGTGTGATTTACACTCTTAAAAATTATTTTAAAAATTAATTTATAGTTTTTGGGCCGAGTTGCTAGCAATAAAAATGTGCAAAAGTGATTTCTTTACTCTGTACCGAAGGTACATAGAGTAAATTAAGTTTGTACAAAAGTGGGTAACAGGGAGAGGAAATCATTTCCGACCCCATAAAGTATATATATTCTCGATTAGTAGCAGCAGCCGAGTCGATAGAGCCATATCCGTGACGAAAAAAGACCAGTAACCCCCCACTCCTTCATTTAAAAAGACAATCATAGAGAGAGAAAGGGAGGGAGAGAAACTGAGAGATGTAAAGTTAGTTTGTAACTTGTATCTTTTATTTAACCCATCCAAATTCTGGTTTTGGTTTTTTCTTTCCGCCCTTATAACTGCATTCCAATAGCGACAAGGAGACTAATATTTGGGAGAGTGCGAAGGGTGCTTGTCCTTCGAATTTCAGTTTTTTTACTCCGTACCCCCCTATTCTTCTAGCCTAAAAGCATGCTATACAAATTTGTTATGAGCAACAAAATGAAATTAATCAAAACTGCTCATAACAGACTCAAAACTTGGGACTTTATCAAAATTGCAACCAAACCTATGCTTAAAGGTCAAAACATTTGGCAGCTACAAGAAGTAGTCATCGGTTCCGACATATTTGCAGCGTGCAATCAAAAGAAGACTCTGTGCAAAGTTTCAACTCGATAGCTTCAAAACTAAGGGACTAGTTCGCGTAGAAACAGACAGATGGTCGGACCAACTAATCGACTCAGCTCGTCGTCTGATCAATATATACTTTTGTGGTCGGAGATGATTCTCTATGCGTTACAAACTTCTGGGCACAATTATAATAAACTTTCGTGAATTTAGGTTTAACAACCCATGCAAATATTTTTACATATATGTGATCTATGCGGACTATGTATGTATATATGTCTAAACGGACCTGGAATCATTCCAAAGATACTTGTTTCGCGTTAATTTTTCACGTAAGAAAGCCTGAGAAAATCTATGAGCCTGCTTAGTTTATATTATGAACACCAAAATACTTAGGTCTTGTTGTAGAAACCATTGGGTGACTTTTGTCAACGAGTCAATATCGACGCTGATAGCCCAGCGCACAGTGGTCGCTCCCATACGACAAAAATCAAAAAACCGAAATCAAAATTTTACACTTTGAAGTATGTCGATCATATCATAAATAAATTGTCTTTTGGAAATAAACTACCTTTTTTTGTGTGACCATTCTCTCTTTGTGTAAAAATCCCTTAAATTTAAACCATTGGCTACGCAATTTAGTGCTTTGTGTTTTGTCTTAAAGTGACCCAACATTTAAAAGCTAAAAAAATGTTTAACAGTGTTCCCGCGTTCCTAAGTGTGACCATCCAATAAGTATGCAACATTTTTTTAGGGTGGCAGCGGGGAGGGCTTGGTTCACTCTTTTTGCTTATAACTTGAGAACCGTTCATCCGATCTCGGCAAATCGATTAATTTTGCTAATTACTAACTATCTTTAGAAGGTACGAATCCTCTATCTTTAAAACTGTAGGAGATATAACTTTTTTCCAAATTGCGGGGGCGGGAGGGGGCGTGGCCAAAATTTGAAACAAACGATCTGCGTGCAGATAAAAGAAGCATTTGTCCCATACATGTCAAACCTCTATCTCTTACCATCTCTGAGATCTAGGTGTCCATACAGACGGACGGACGGACGGACGGACAGACGGACAAGGCTAAATCGACTCTGCTGTTGATGCTGATCAAGAATATATATACTTTATACGGTCGGAAATGATTCCTTCTGCCTGTTACATACATTTGCACGACTTTAATATACCCTTTTTACCCTACGAGTAACGGGTATAAATAGTAAAAGAATCAGCTGCCCGGAGGAGCTGCCCAGCGTCAAAATATTTTGATCCGCATGCAAAAAGAATTTGTGTTTTGTTGTTTGTGTTTTTTCATGTTAAGTGCACTTTTATGTGTTTGTTATTGTAAATTTCAAATTGATCTGTTTTCTTAATTTATTATTAGAAATGTTTATTTTTGGCAATCATTTACGTAAATATTAGTTTTGAAAGTGGTGCGCCCTAAATGGCACTAATGCTAAAAGAGGTCGGAAATCGTCGAAGAGTTGCAGATTTTTAACTTTGCTGTCTGCAAATAATTTTACATCCGGTGTCAAAGCTGCAATCGTACCAATTTGACTGTTATGCAGAAGTATTCGGATTGGCCTGATTTGATGCTCTCTTTCACATTGACCAAAAGAGCAAATCAAACATTAAATGACGCAAATGATTATGAATTAGCGGAATGTATGAGATGGATGCCTATTCAACTTAAAACCAAAATTTCATATATTATTTTACCCAGTTACGATAATGTTCTGCAAGCTAAAACTCACAGTTATCCAAGTAGCATTAGTGTAAGTGAATCACTCGCTGAAGTTGATTTACAAAGTTAAGTAAATCATTCAGTTTCACGTATACTGAATCGTCAATCAAATTAAAGAGTCTGTTTTTATACACTTGAAAAGTGTATTATAATTTTGCCCAGAAGTTTGCAACGCATAGAAGGAATCATCTCCGACCATATAAAGTATATATATTCTTGATCAGCATGACGAGCTGAGTCGATTAAGCTTTGTCCGTCCGTCTGTCCGTCCGTCCGTCTGTCCGTCTGTCTGTTTCTACGCGAACTAGTCCCTTAGTTTTGGAGCTATCGAGCTGAAATTTTGCACAGAGTCTTCTTTTTACTGCACGCTGCTAATATGTCGGAACCGACCGGATCGGATGACTACTTCTTGTAGCTGCCATTCAAATGTTCGTTCGGAAAATGGGTTTTAGTAAGAAAAACTGTTTTGTTCTCAATATTACTGCTCTCAAACACGGTCATGGGTAATATGTAATGTTTTTAAGCTGATTTGCGAAGTTTGGCCGAAGTCGCTAACCGTTGAGACAAGCTATTTCAAGTGTATCAAAACTTCGGCACAGACGAAGTTAGCTTTGCCTTTCTCGTTGAATTATTTGTTGATTAATTAACTATTTTATTGACAAATTTTCTGTTCAGAAGTATTTTAAGAAATGATATACTCGTATTTTAATTAAAATACATATAAATAAATGGGTGGCACGGGCTTCTGGGCGTATACCCATGCCCATTTTTTTAGGCTTACAGTTTTTATAGACCGGAAGGACACCTACAACTATTTTTGTCGCCTACTTCCATACAAGCCCGACCACTGTGCAGCGGTACTGGTGCTAGCGCATAGTTGCAGAGAACCGAGTTCGAATCCTGTACTGTGGGGAAGGTTTAACTTAGAGAAAGTAAAATAAACATTACAGGATTCGAACTCGAAACTCGAAAATAAAAATTAAAATAAAATTAAATTTAACCATCAATAGTACACTGGCTCTAGGTTTGGTTATGTTTGCACATATCTTCAAAAAGCAGGAACAAAACACACCACAAAGGGAGGCTAGGTGGTCATACAGCTGTTTCATTGGTACCTCTACCAAATCATTGTACTGGCCCCAACGACTCTTACTCCATACCGGCGCCGCCATAATCGTTTGGGAATTCCTAAACGACTTGACACCCAAATCCGGCACACATAAGAACAGTGCTGGATGCCCGTACCTTTCTGACTGTGTGTGTTCCCCAATCTTGGCTTTCCTCCCCGCTTCTAATACAGTAACCAATAGTTTGAGTACAGAGTAGCATTCAATCCGCGGTTTTTGTTGCTCCTTAAGTTTAAATAAATTGTTATAATTTCTGTTTTCACGGGTCGCGAAAAATTTCTCGTGAAAAAGTTGATATTCCGCAGATTCTAAGCAGAGTCTGTTAAGCCGCTGCTGTTAACATGATAATACATTTTTTCTATCGATTAACGTTTCAAAGAAACCTTGTGTTTATTTTTGCACTGTTAAATGAGCCCGCGAACTTACAAACAACACCTCATACAACATATTTTGTGTGCTATTTTAATAAATTATTGTTATTAAATTAAATGAATATCACATTAATTGCTCTTCTCATTATGCCATGTATGAGCGCAGTTACCTCCAATTGAACGTCGGTAATTGCCTTATCTTTCCATTTTCTTTGTAAATCTTCCATGAAACGCGCTAGATATTGTCATTAGGCGACGTTTTCTGCCGGAATATTTTTTAGCTCCGCTCATTTCAAATTTGATGTTGTTATTGATGTTATTCCTCTTGCCCGCACAAATTAGAGTCGAATCCTATTTTCGTTGCGTCTCCACAAAAAAGAGGCGTTAATAGCACTTAAAGCTACTTTATTTTTTTAACAGAACGTAGTGGCAAACGTAAGCTTTTTTTCCCGCTTAGAGGAAGCCGTATGTGAAACGGCGACACGAACAAATTACGCAGCAGTTTTTTTATATGGAGTTTTTCATTTCGCGGCTATTTGCAGTGCCTGGTTTTACCTACTCGTTTGACTCAGGCATTCAGTGTTTTGTCCCTAGATTAAAATCGATTTTGTAACTTTCCATGAATCTCTAATAAGAAACTGTACATATTTCATGGGGATAGCAGCATTAGGTAGATTCTAAAACATTGCCAAATTCATAATTTTTTTTACTCCTATTTGTTGAAAAAATTCCAGCTGATTCCTTACCTATTTACTTACCAAAACCCGATCCAATGGCTCAAGCCTCCTCCGAGGTATGGCAAACTGTGGTGTGCGCTTTTCCAAAATCCTTCCTCTTAACTAGGACTAGGATGACTCAAGCCGTTCTGTTAGAGTCCCAAAGGGATGTACCGGGTAATGAGAAGGTTACAGAAATGTAGCAGCAGACAAAAATTCTCCATTTGTGGTTGGGTACACACGACAGAGAAAATGTTTAGCCGATTTGCATACGCAAAATCCGCTTTAGGTTGAAATACTTAAAGTGCTTGTGCCTGCCGGCGGTAATGGCAAATGCAAAATGCAGCAAACAGTATTGCAATACTTTCCTTTTGGCGCCACAGGCTGACACTCCGAGCACACATAACAAGCAACTGAGAGTGATGACTACCCCTATCTGTTGACCAACAGTCATTTTGACCCATCAATGGGCCTTGGCCCAGAGACTCAAGCCATGCTGAGAGGATATTGCAATTTCGTCAAACAACGGAAACGGAAGTGCAAATGCAGACGCACAAAAACCCAAATCGATATTTGTTTGTCTTGGGTTTGGCACACACACACTCACACACAAGTATAAGGACTAGGGACAATGGCCACTCGGGCAGACCGATGCTTCAGTTCCTTCGATGTATGGAAATGCTTGCATGTTACATTTGCATGTGAGTGGACTGACTCCACCGACCCGAACGACTGGGCAAAAGTAGATTTAGATAAATTCACTCTCACAATTGACACCATAAACAGATTGCGGTCGGAGTTTCTGTGTGCCAGCCAAAAGCCAATAAAAACTCAGTCAACATCTTTAAAGCATTTAATTGAAATTCTGTCCGCAATGCAAATACACGAGAATGAATGAAAATTGAAACCGAGACACAGACTCACATCGCAATTAGCCATTCAGCGATGTGCATAATTACCAATTTGAATGTGTTTAATAACTATTTGCAAACAATTGCGGTTCAGTTTATAGTCTGATTTGTGGTTTGCTGCTCTGGCAGGTGATTCTAGACTTAATGGAGCATATGCCTCTGCTTGACAGCTTATTAGCTTCAGCCAGCGATGCTAAGCGCTAATTTGATTAATCCCCTCCGACTGCTGACTTTCATTACTTTGGCTCTGATCATAACTGCACACGCGCCATAAAACTCAAATATGCACGCTGATAATGTCTGAGAGCCCCTCCTCGGTCCTCAATCCGGCAAAGATTTATGTGAATGTCAGTGGGCCTGGGAGAAATTTAATCAAACGGCGGCGCACAACCCTTTTCCGGAAACGAAAATCAAATTTCAAATTTGCAAGCTGCGCTATGCCAGAGTCTCATATTACCAAGAACAGGCATCGTAATGGGGGGAATGGTCGAAATTGTGAAGAGCACATTCCACGGACAGGAATTTCGACCGCCCGGATAGCAGCTTGGTCCTTGTACTTGAATTATATGTAATCAAAATAAGGCAGGAGCAGTAGCAGCAACGAGTGTGAGTGTGTGTCTGCGTGCGTGTGTGTGTGTTTATGAGCACAGAATGTAGTGCATACTTTTAGGCAATGCCAGGCCAAATTTCAATTTCACTTGTTGGCCTCCCCTCTGTTCGCCTGTTTGAGCCTGGGCATCTTTGAGCAACAACAATAAAAACGTCGAAAACATTGCAAACATTAACGGAAAAACAATTTTCATAAATCTAGAATTATTACCCCAGCACCGCACATACTCGAACATACCCGGTTAAGGGGCACAGAAAGAGAGAGAGAGGGAGAGTATAAACAAGAAAAACACAAGTACGCTGTGTGTCCATTGAGGCAACAAATTTGCCAAAAAATCATAAACAATGTAAGCAAGAAGGCGACAATTGTATAGCCCCCACACGAAGGCAGCGCACAGAGTTCACCGAAAACACAGTTGACTCTCTCTCTCTCCACGCACAGTGGTCCAGAGCAGACAATTAAGCGTCATTTAATTTTAAATTTCAGCATCTCTGACTCGAAAGATGTTGAAACCATATTTACACAGAAAAAAAGTAAGACCGTTGCAGTCGAGTAGCCCAACTTCAAAATACCCTGTACAATTGACAAAACACACACACACACACATACTATAACATCTCAGGTTATGCAGGAGACTTCAACGCGGGGCAGGGATGGGCAGCAGAACCACTAACAGGGGACGACACCCGAGCCGACCGACGCTGCTAAACAACGGCAGCCAGCACACCTTCAGCAGAGCGGGCGGGCGTGGTCGACCTCACACTCGCAAGCAGCTCACTGCACCCTACCGCGCGCTATAAGCAGCGAATATACGGCAAGCGACCACCTAGCCATTCGGCACGGCGAACCGGGATAGACACCCACCCCACGCGACCCGGGGAAAACAACGCGCGGAGACACTTAGCACCAAAACCGAATACGCTGAAATCTGGCAGCAACTGAAGGCGGAACAATGGCAGTAAATAATGGCCCAAGTTGGAACGGCAGGACCCAGCGCCCCCCGAATTGAGAGGCGCTCCTCCATCCAAGGGACACCACGCCCGCGGACCGACTGGCGTGGCAAAGCGTTTACCACAACGGCCCCGGACACTCGCGGCTACCAAATAGAGCATTTAGGCTAGCGCCCAGCCAACTGACCCTGAAACCGGAGGTCTTCGCAGATCTATACAATAAGTGCCTATTGGAAGGAGTTTTCCCTGGAAAGTGGAAAGTACAGAAGCTGGTCCTAATACCCAAACCAGCCAAGGCACCGGGAGAAGCCGCGTCATACAGACCGATCTGCTTGATCGACTCAGCTGGAAAGGTCTTGGAAAAACTCGTCCTAACACGTTTAGAGCGCGCCATAGCCGCATCTGGTGATCTTTCCCAGAACCAGTACGGGTTCAGGAAGGCGAGATCTACAGTCGATGCCATCCAGAAGGTAGTTAGCACTGCCGCAAACGCGATTGAAGGTACCAGATGGAGAAACGGCAAAAAAGAGTACTGTCTAGTTGTTACTCTAGATATCCGCAACGCCTTTAACTCGGCTAGGTGGAGCTGCATTCTAAGGGCCCTGACAAACTTTGGAGTTCCCTTATACCTGCTTCAGACGATCCGCAGCTACTTCAGCAACAGGCTACTTAAATATGAAACCAGTGCACGCACAGAGACGTACGAAGTAACCGGAGGTGTTCCGCAAGGATCCGTTCTAGGTCCTCTACTATGGAACGTTATGTACGACGGCATCTTGCGACTATCTCTCCCCCCGAGAGTGCAAGTCGTCGGATTTGCGGACGACGTAGCTGTGGTGGTAGTGGCAAAACACCTGGAGCAGGTAGAGTCGCTGTGTAACCAAGCAATCAGGCAGATAGAGTCGTGGCTCTGCTCAGTGGGCTTAGAACTTGCCCCCCACAAGACTGAAGCTGTCCTCATTAGCAGCAGGAAAAAGGTGGAGACCGCACAGATTACCGTGGGTAACGCAGTGCTCACCTCAAAGAGAGCGCTGAGGTACCTAGGAGTTATGCTGGATACCAGGCTCAGCTTCCGCGAGCATCTGGACTACGCTAGCGAAAAGCGGCAGCAATAAACCGAGCGCTTTCCAGGATAATGCTCAACACCCGAGGCCCGAAGCAAGGTCGAAGGTTATTGCTCAACAGCGTTATTAGGTCGACCATGTTGTATGCTGCGCCAATCTGGCTGGAGGCACTGAAGGTGAAAAGTTACAGTCGTGGTCTGGAGGCAACACATCGACTGGGAGCAATCCGCATATGCTGCGCATTTCGCACAGTGTCAGACGATGCCGCGCTAGTCATTGCAGGCGTGCCGCCCCTGGATGAACTGGCCGCAGTGAACACGAAGGTGTTTAATGAAGTTCACGGCAGTAACCTTCCGGCAACCCTGAAAAAGGCAATAAGAACTTCCGCCCAGGAAGAAAGCCTGAATAGATGGCAAACCCGGTGGGACTCATCCACCAAGGGCCGGTGGACTCATCGCCTCATCCCCAACCTTGAAAAATGGATCAACAGGAGTCACGGGCAGGTCAACTTTTACCTTACCCAGCTCTTAAGCGGACATGGCTGCTTTCGAAGGTATCTTCACCGCTTTGGGCATGAGGCAGACGGAAACTGCACCTACTGCGGCAACGAAGAGGAGGATGCTGAGCATGCCTTCTTTGTCTGTGGCAGGTTCAGAAGTGCCAGGCAGCACTTAGAGCAAGCGTTGGGCACTGGACGGATCACAGCGGAGAACATAGTCCCACTCATGCTGGAAAGCAGCGAAAACTGGGAGCTGATTAGCCAATTTGCAGCCATGGTGATGATCGAGCTGCGTAGAGTGGAGCGGAGCAGAAGGAGCTTGACGGAGTAAGGGCACTGAGGATTTTGCGAAGCAATGCTTAACGGCCGTACCGCAGAATCGCAGCCACCTTCCCCCTCAAAAGTTAACATTAAGTATTACTGTAAATATAAATAAATGAATTCAAAAAAAAAAAAAAAAACAAAAAAAACTATAACATCTCAGGAGGAGTTCCACAAGGATCTGTGCTTAACCCTATTCTATGGAACGTGATGTACAATGGAGTGCTAAATATCAGCAAACCAACTGGAGCACGATACACGGGTTCGCAGACGACATAGCCATAACAGTCGTCTTAAAGACGCTGCACTGTGGGCCAGAAATCTCATTTTTTGGCCAAAACTCTGGCATTTCTACACAAGCCTAGCTAGGAAGCGACGAAATGATCTTAAGATATTGAACTCAACGCACATCATTTAAAAAGCAACAAAAATAATTTATACGATATTGATAATCCAAATCAAAATTTTTCGTTTTTATTATAGAACAGAAGAAATTGTAATTTGTTTGCAATATATATAAGTACCAGATAACTAAAAAATAAATATGTCTTGATATGTCTAATGGTTTATGAGATATTGACCCAAGCAGTTTTTGAACTTGACTGCCCACCCTGTCGAGGATTTTCAGTCAATCTGACTACCCTCACCGATTTTTCCATACATTTTACTTCCTCTTTAGATTCAAAACTTAAAACAAGTAATTAAAAATAAACAGTTTATTAATTTAAAATCTAATTTTTTTAACAAAATACAATTTGCCTCGTGCTTCTAAGAGTACACACGCAGAGCTACACATTCAAATTGGCTCTTTATAAAAATAGTTAACCTCTGAGTGCATGTGTTATATTCCGAAGTTTAGAAAAATAGCATACTTCTAGGCTGACTGTATAATAGAACATGGTTGATTTCAAATGGGAATATAATTTTAAATGCCATATAATAAAAATTCGCATATCTACAGCTATAGTGCATTATTCAAAGAAAATAATAAGCAATATTGCAAGCTAATTAAGAGGGGTACTTCTGGGTACTCTTAATACAAAGTTGCCAAATGTAAAAAAGCCACAAAATTTGAGATTTTTTCCATTTTTTATGTTAATGCTTTCGAAAGGAAACTTCTTGATATTTTTTAATGGCAATCTAGTGCGAAGTCGAAAATAAGAAATCAAATTGCGGCAGCTGTTACTTTTCTAACTTTGACTATTATTATTATTATTTTTGCAGAGATTTTAAGAAAAACAAACTTTGAACGTCTGCCATTCAAAAACTATTTGGTAAAAAGCAGGGATGCAAACCGATTCTGAACCGAACCGGTTTTGAACCGAACCGAACCGCTTTTTGCGCTCATGCACCAAACCGTAAACCGAACCGGTGTGTTTATAAAAATGCTGAACCGAACCAAAAACGGAAAAATAAAATGGTTCGGTTCGGTTCATTTCACCTAGACATTGAGTTACCAATTGATTAACAATACTGAGCAAAATCGGAGCGCATTATTTGGTAGAAAACAAGTGCGTGCCCAACTGATCACGAAAAATATGGTAAAGATATATTTCGGACCAATCAAACTCTGTAAAATCAAACTATAACATACTCACTACCCCCAAAGTTTATATATATCGTATCATAATTGTTTGTTTTCATTATAACTCGTCCGATCGATCCGGATCATCCAATCTTAACCACTCCTTTGTCAAATGGATAAATAATCCTAATTACTAAATATTTTTAGAAGGTAAGAAGCATCTATCTACAAAACTGTGGGAGATTTGACGTTTTTTCTAAAGAGGGGAGAGAGGGGCGTGGCAAATATTGAAAATACTCTTGATCTGTCTGCAAGTATTAGAAATACGTATATGCCCCATACATGTCAAACCTCTATCTCTTACCTTCTCTGAGATCATTTCGTTCATATGGACAGACTGACGGTCATGACTATATAGACTCGGCTGTGGATGCTGATCAAGAATATATATAATTTAAAGGGTCGGAAAATCATTCCCCGATACATACTTTTGCACAAAATTACAGAGAATAAAGTATAAGAAGGTGGAAAAGCAAGAGAGCTAGCTAAATCTCATTTAATGTTAATATACAAGAAGATCCAAATCGTTAATGAAAACATAACGGATAATTCTTTGAACCCGATAAGTAAAAACAAAGACACTTCATATATAGATACCGCATCTCATACAAACTTTTTTTTTGTGGGATCCAATGTCAGCTCCCAAGAAAAATCGTTCTTTGCGTCACATGTGTCATCTATAATATATATAAACTTTTGCTCTCAGTCGTATAGCTAATTTAGAAAACGTATAGCTAAATTTCAATATATGTTTCCCCGTACAGGCAGCGAGAAGCACTAATTTGCATCCAATGTCAGCTCCCAAAAACAATCGTTTTTTGTTTCACATGCGTCATCTATAACATCAATAAATTTTTGGTAAAAACGAGTAGGAAATATAAGGGACGAATTTTCATTATAAAATAAAATATCGTTTTTAATTGCATTGAAGCGTTTGACAGAGAAAAACGTTTACCTAAAGATTGGAATATTTATCTGGAAAATCAACTTAAGCAATTCCAGCCACACAAGTATCAGTAAAACGAGCATTTTCCACACTGAAACTTGATTTGTCAGACTTAAGAGGCAATATCGATGGAACTTTACTATAAGATATATTATTACTAAATCTTAACTAAAATTCCATCATGTTGAACTAAATTTTAATTTTTTAAACTCTATATATCTCCTGTTGTTTTGAAATGCAATCAAACGAATGGAAATATCTTCATTAAATAACACAGTCTTAAAGATATCGTTATGTTATCAAAGCAAATTTTGAGTTTAAAAAAAATGAAATGTTTATTATATAATCACTAAAAACCTGACTAAGCAACCTAAACCTAACCTAAATACTCTGACTAAATGTATCAAAAATACACTTCTTTAGTTTGTTAAATGAATACAACGCAAACCGAACCGAACCGAACCGAAACCGCGGTTCAGTAAGCCCCAAAAACCATATAATAAACCGAACCGGCGGTTCAAAAATTGTGTGAACCACTGAACCGAACCAGTCCTCATTTCCGAGCGGTTTGCATCCCTGGTAAAAAGGTTCAAAATTTTTGCCATAAAATAGCTATATGTATACAAAATCAATGCGTACCTTCGTTTTATTCCGTTTTCCAAACAAAAATTGGCACTTTTGTCCAATTTTTCGGGCTGCTGGCCCAGTGTGCGCTGGAAGAAGTAACCCAAAAAACCAACTGCACAATTGCATCTACCAGAAGGTGGGATTAAGCCTCGCAGAGCACAAAACGGAAGTAATCCTAATAAGAAGCCGAAATATGGTGGTGAGCTTTGGGATTGCGATAGGCGACGCGAGGAAGCGATCAGCTGATAACCTGAAGTACCTGGGGACACTCATCGACAGGAGACTGAATTTTTGGGATCACCTCCAGAACGCTGGTAAGAAAACAGCAAAAACGGCGGCTGCGCTGGCTAGGCTGATGCCAAACATCTGCGGACCCAAGCCCGCCCCCTACAAGATGGGCCCTAGAAACAGTGGCTAACACCACACTGCAATAGAAAGGCAACTCATAAGCGGCTTTAGAACGATTTCGGACGCTACAGCAGGACGGGAATACCTGCGCAAAATGCGCATAATAGGAGACTCCGAGCATGACAAGAGAGTTGGGACAGATCGGTGTTTGGTGAATAACTTTAGTGGTTTTGTTCCGATCTCATTTTGCTTTTCAGAATACATAGATTTAAGGCCTAAGATAATATATATTAACGATGGTGTAACTTTAAAATTGTGGCTCTGACATTTTTTTGCGCTTTAAGGGGGAGGGGGGTAAGTTAGGCAAATCTGTAACAAACTTGATTTGTGTACGTAATACACCTATGGACATGCAAAAATTTGTATCTCTATCTCCTATAGGCTCTGAGATCGACGCGTTCATTCAGACAGACGGACGGACGAACAGATGGACGGAGAGACGGACAGACAGACCGACAGACGGACATGGCTAAACCGACTCGGCTATTGATGCTGATCAAGAATATACATACTTTATAGGGTTGGAAATGCTTCCTTCTCCCTGTTACATACAATTGCACAATTTCATGATCCCCTTTTATCGAATTTCAATGGATACAGGGTATAAAAAACGTAAACGTACACAGCGGTTGCGTTGGATAGGAAATGCTACCCTTATGGATGAACAAGCTCCAGTAAAATTATAACGAGAAAGGAAAAGCTAACTTCGTCTGAAATAGCTTGTCTCAACGGTTAGCGACTTCGACCAAACTTCGCAGATCAGCTTAAAAACATTACATATTGCCCATGACCGTGTTTAAGAGCAGTAATATTGAGAACAAACCAGTTTTTCTTACAAAAATCAATTTTCCGAACGAACATTTGTATGGCAGCTACAAGAAGTAGTCATCCGATCCGGTCGGTTCCGACATATTAGCTGCGTGCAGTAAAAAGAAGACTCTGTGCAAAGTTTCAGCTCGATAGCTCCAAAACTGAGGTACTAGTTCGCGTAGAAACAGACAGACGGACAGACGGACGGACAAAGCTTAATCGACTCAGCTCGTCATGCTGATCAAGAATATATATACTTTATGTGGTCGGAGATGATTCCTTCTATGCGTTGCACACTTCTGGGCAAAATTATAATACACTTTTCAAGTGTATAAAGATTTCAGAAAAAACGCCGGAAGGGACGATCAAATCTGAGATGGGAAGTCTAGGTGCGGCATGACACTGCTAAGCTTGGTGTGAACAACTGGTGCCAGCGCTCACGGAACATACGCAACAGTCGGGCTTTAATAGCAGCAGCAAAACCGTAAAGCGGATGTGATAAAAATATCGGCCCAAAGAAGAAAAAGAAATCCGTAATTGCAATCATACAAGTTTTTGTATTGGTGTTTTTAGGTCTGAGTGCTCGTACTTACATTTCAATCTAGGATACAACAAAGTTAATTTTCTGACCTTGTAAAAAAACAGTTTGTAAAGAAAAAAAAACATCAATGATTCTTCACAAAGTTCATATTCTTATGAACACGAAATGGAATCCTTCGCTAAAGAGCTGGAAAATAAGTATTTAGTGACAAATACCTAATAAACGTGAGTATAAAACGAGAAAGGCAAAGCTAACTTCGTCTGTACCGAAGTTTTGATACACTTGAAACAGCTTGTTACAACGGTAAGCGACTTCGACCAAACTTCGCAGATCAGCTTTAAAACATTCAATATTACCCATGGCCGTGTTTGAGAGCGGTAATATTGTGAACAAAACAGTTTTTCTCACTAAAACCTATTTTTCGACCAAACATTTGTATGGCAGCTACAAGAAGTAATCATCCGATCCGGTCGGTTCCGACATATTAGCAGCGTGCAGCCAAAAGAACACTCTGTGCAAAGTTTCAACTCGATAGCTTCAAAACTGAGGGACTAGTTCGCGTAGAAACAGACAGACGGACAGACGGACGGACGGACAGACGGACAGACGGACGGACGGACAGACGGACAGACGGACGGACAAAGCTAAATCGACTCAGCTCGTCGTCCTGATCAAGAATATATATACTTTATGTGGTCGGAGATATTCCTTCCATCGTTGAAAATTTTAATAATAAAAATTTTTTTTTAAATTTATAAAATAATTATTTTTTTTTAGCAATCAGGGGATCTTAGATGGTTTAGTATACACAGAGAAAACAAAATTGGCTACATGGCGCGGGTAGAAACGTCAAACCTAAACGCAACGTATTTCACCCTGTTAAATTGCACACGCTGCGTGTAGAATTCAAAAAGCCACACGAGACGTGTGGAAAAGCTACATGCAACGTGTAGAAATTAAAAATCTGAATGCAAATGTAGAAAAGTTAAATGCTGCGTGTGCAAAGGCAAAGTCTACACGACATTAGAAAATCAGCTCATTTCCCCAAATAATTCTGCATTTTTCATGCAGCAATCTGAATACCACACGGACGTTTAGGTTTTCTACATTAACGTTTGGATATTGCATGTGGAAATTCTAAACGAAAAATGTAGCTCCACATCAGTACTGAATTCTTATATTTTTCGTTTAGCAAGCTGGTTGTCACACGTGACGTGTGGGATTTCTAAATGTACGTTTAGATGAAAATCTACACGAATCGTGCGCAAATTTCTGTTGCCTGTATATAAATAGCGATTGCGTTGAATTAGAGCTTGAGAATTACAAGCAAGCAAATATTGGATTGTGCCTTTAGCAGATTCAATACAAGTAATGTCTTAGAGGCCTTGCCGTACACGCGTTACGTGGCGGAGACGTCTAAAACATCATCCCAATCGTGTTAAAGTCCAAGGGGCCGGGATTTCAAATCTACCAGAGTAAGTAAAAAAAATATAAATTTGTAAAAAAAAAACAAATTAAAAAGCTACAAAGCTTTTCAACCCACTACTTTTGTGTAGCTTTTCTGAACGCGAGTGTGGCTTCCTGAATATTACACGGCGCGTGTAGGTTTTCTGCAGTCGCGTGTGGCTTTCTGAGTTATATACGCCACCTGTAGGTTTTTTGCACGCGCGTGTGGCTTTCTAAATTCTACACGGCGCGTGTAGCTTTACTGCACGCCGCGTTTAGCTTTCTTATTTCAACATGCGGCGTGCAGAAAAGCTACACAAAAGTAATGGGTTGAAAATCTTGGTCGAAACGTGTAGAAATCCTACATTTTCGTGTAGCTTTTGCATTTTTTTTTCTCTGTGTAGAAGGAAGCATCTCCGACCACATAAAGTATATATATTCTTGATCAGCATGACGAGCCGAGTTGATATAGCCATGTCCGTCTGTCCGTCTGTTTCTATGCTATCTCCTCCGTCAGTTTTAAAGCTATCGTAACCAAACTTAGCACGAAGTCTTTTGGTACAAATACGCTGCACATTTGTCGGAACCGGCCGGATCGGATGACTATAGCATATAGCTGCCATAGGAACGATCGGTTGAAAAAGTAGTTCTAGTTAGAAAAACTTTTTTGTTTGCAATGCTATCGCTCCCAACCCTCGTATTTATGAGCTATTTATGCTTTCACATAATTTCAGCAAGTTTTATGCAAATCGGGCAACTATATAGTATAGCTGTCATACAAAACATAGATCTGAAAAAAAGTTTTATTGAAAACTTTTTTGTTTCCAATGCTATCGTTCCCAAAATCGTAACAGATCAATATGATATGCTAACACACACTTCTGTAAAGTCTGATCCAAATCGGATGACTATAGCATATAGCTGCCATAGGAATGATCGGTCGAAAAAATAGTTTTAGTGTTTTCAATGGTAGCGTGTTTGTACGTTTCAGTTATAAATCTTATCTGTCTCAACACAATTTTATAGAGTTTGATCAAAATCGGATGAATATATCGTATAGCTGCCATATAAAAACTGGCAGAAATATATCATGCTCCAAGGGTATATAAACTTCGGTCGAGCCGAAGTTAGCTTTCCTCTATTTATACCCTGTTCTCATTAAAAATGGGAAAAAGGGGATCATGAAGTTGTGCAAATGTATGTAACAGCCAGAACGAAGCACCTCCGACCCCATAAAACTGCCTCTCTCTGTATGAACGCGTTGATCTCAGAGACTATAAGAGGTAGAGCCACAAATTTTTGCATGTATGTAGGTGTATATCGTACCCAAATCAAGTTTGCTTCAGATTTGGCAAATTCCTCCTCCTTCTAGCTAAAATTTTTAAGTTTGAACCTAATGATTGAATACATATTCTATTCTGTATACAACTATAAGATCCGAGCAAAAACACCGAAGATATGCAAGTGCGCCTCCCCAATTATTCAAATAAATTTTAAAATAAAAGGAGTTCAAAGCTATAGGAACCACATTACTTGGAACAGGGTATTTTGCTGTCGGGGCACTCGACCGCAACACTCTTACTTGTTTTTAATTGCATATTTGATTTATATATTTGTTAATGATATATTTGTCAGACTTTGGTCAGTCTTATCTATTCCAAGCTTATAGATTAAAACTACTTGTTTCCATAAACGTAAGCAAAAGGTATGCGAAAGTTGAAATGAACTTGCAAAAAAATTGCCATGAATCTTCACATTTAATCACCTCTCTTACCTCTTTAAATAAAATGTTGCATTACACATTGAAATGAAAAAAACTTATTGATACGTGGAATACAAAAAATAAGCATTAATTTTTCATACCACGGTGGCGTGTAGCAAAAAGTGGCTTGAAAGCGACAACAGAAAACATATTTGCAAACGAACGCACTTAACGTACGACCACGAATATTATTTCATATTTTACGCCTATTTTGCTATGGGTCCCTTTTTTGGGGTTGATTTTTTTCGGTTTGTAATGGCCCGGGCTGGGTGGGCAAAGTGCTTATGTAATTTTTGAAGCGTTTGGCAAACAATCTGATGCCATAAATCACATAATTCACGCTTTGTGGATAAACGAGCAGCCCTTCACATTGTCTTTTTAATTCAATTTTCGCCAACGCTTTGAAGTCCACTCAAATTTCAATAATTCCATTTTTTCTTCGCCATTGACATGCAAACGCAAACAAATTATTGAAAGAGGAGAGCTGTGGAAGCGCAGCACAGTCGAGTGAAGTGGGAAGTAACTGTCAGACGTTGAAGTAGAGACATCAATTGTTGCTGGAAAAGCTGTGATTAAGCCATTTATAGTTGGGGCAAACAATGTGGGGAGTGCTTATAGACACACACACACACACATTTGAATGGCTTATCAAAATCTAAAGCTGCTGACAAAGGACACCCTCCCACACTCACACGAGAAGACAATTTATAAAATTAAAATTGGGCGCGTCTTCGCCTTCTGAGTCGGAGTCGGAGTCAGGCAAGTGTGAAGAATGCAGCGGCAACAAAGAGTACGACGGATCACAAGGGACGTGTTCATTCAGCTGAAAATCTATGGGCTGGCAGCTTTTCGATAAGTCCAGCACGACAGTTTGCCTCACTGCATTTGGCATATGCCGCAAAACAAAAGTGTAAATCCGCCAAATCAGTTTCGCGGGAGGGGAATGGGGTAATTTGCATATGCAAATCGTCATTGATTAATTTCACGGCTTAGTGTCGTCCGCACTGATTCACACGCCCAGGCATTTGCCGTGTGGAGTTGTCACACTTGACAAATCACACACGCAGGCAGTTAACAATTGATGTGAAATCAAAGAAATAAACACGGTTCACGGTTGCAGTAGAATTGCTCCACTGATTCGGCCCTGTCGCCACACACATACCTCTCCCAGCAGCTGATACGTGACAATTTCTGTCATTCCGCTTGGGGCGTATCCGTTTCCGTTTGACTTTCAATGCCATCGTCTATTTTGTTAAACTTAATTTTTTGGCAGCGGCCCAGGCAACATTTGTTTATGCTCTGATTGTTGTTTATGTGTGGGGCACGTGTGTGACAGGCAAAATTTGCCAAACGGACAAAAGGATTGAGTTTGGGGCTGACAGCCGCTTGACAAGCGGGCCTACCTTAAGTACCTTTGGTGCGCATTATACACCTGGCTGCTTGCGACATCTGGGAATTTGGGGGAAAGGCGCCTTGTCAGTCTTTAATCAAGTGTCAACTATCACAACACCAAAGACTAAATTTAATTTCCCCTCTTTTTTTTTGCTGTCTCAAAATCTTTTCTTTTCTTTTTTCTTCCACTTTTTTATCAAATTTTACGTATTTTCTTTACTATTTCAATTGTTTTGCTTAAAATTCTTAATGTAAATCAAAAAATTTTTTTTTCCTAATCCCACGAACACAACTATTTGAAATTCACATAACAATGCAACATTTTTTTAGTTCACTTTTTTCTGTTTTCTTCTCTTTTGTCATTATGATGATCAACAAAAATAAGAACGGACATCAATATTTAAATAATCACAAAATACACTTTATAATGTCACACTCTGTTTTGTTCTAATCTTGATAATTATTTTTTCTTCTAACTTTAAGTAAACGAGAAAGGCAAAGCTAACTTCGTCTGTACCGAAGTTTTCATACACTTGAAATAGCTTGTCTCAAGGGTTAGCGACTTCGACCAAACTTCGCAGATCAGCTTAAAAACATTACATATTACCCATGACAGTGTTTGAGAGCAGTAATATTGAGAACAAAACAGTTTTCTTACTAAAAACCATTTTCCGAACGAACATTTGTATGGCAGCTACAAGAAGTAAAAAGAAGACTCTGTGCAAAGTTTCAGATCGATAGCTCCAAAACTGAGGGACTAGTTCGCGTAGAAACAGACAGACGGACAGACGGACGGACGGACAGACGGACGGACAAAGCTTAATCGACTCAGCTCGTCATGCTGATCAAGAATATATACACTTTATGTGGTCGGAGATGATTCCTTCTATGCGTTGCAAACTTCTGGGCAAAATTATAATACACTTTTCAAGTGTATAAAAATAAAAATTTTTTTGTTTATTTATATTTTTCTATGCGTTTAAATCTTGAATTTTTAAGCAAAAATCAATTTTTTAATATTCTTGGTCGTTAATTCAAACTACTTAACCGATTTAAAACAATGTTTTCGCGTTTTGCCCTTATAAAGCTTTCATTCGTATCTTGCTGACTCTATCTAACAATTACGAAGTGGATATGGCTTTGAATGTAGAACCTACCAGAAAAATGAAAAAATTCATATTTCAAAAACGGAGCCTGGAAAAATTTTTGAAATCGATTTTGAGATCACCGTTCCAACTATACTAAAAAATATTTCTGAAATGGTCTTTTTTTTATTTTTGTAAACTAGTGTTATTTTACATACAAATGCAGAGAGTCATCGTTGAAATAGGCAGTATCAAAGCAACAAGGAGCATGGAAAGTGGGTGCAATCGCCCAGTCGATAAAGTAATGTCCCATCTCAGAGTAAGGAGGTTCCCCTTCAAAGATTGCGTAAAGCGTCATATGAGAATGTGTAAATGTACAAGTTTGAAGAGCATCTTTTTTTACGCGAGTTCGCAATTGTAAGAGGTAGACAAATTAAGCGAGAGCCTAAGTTACAAAAGGCCTTTAGCCTAATTAACACAGCATTAACATTAATGTTAACATATTACCATTTTTAAACAGAAAGCGCATGCTGACCTTAAATGTATGACAAAAGTTGTGTTCCTTAAGAAAACTCATTTTGGTCATTGGACCAGCAAACCAAATATATGGCCCTAAGGTATTCGGAATGGTAAAGATCAGATAAACACATTATGAGCATAAGAATGAGCGCTACCTGCTGGTACAGAGTATATTACATTCTGGCTTGACCTTTGCAGAGGGTATATTGAAAATATCCATATGTTATCTCCGATTACACAAAGTATTTATACTCTTGATCAGCTTGAGTAGTTGAGTTGATAAAGCCATGTCCGTCTGTCCGTCCTTCCGTCCGTCCGTCTGTTTCTATGCCAACTCCTCCTTGGTTGTTTTTCTGCTCGACAGACAAAGATATATTATATTATAAATTATATCTCTGATCAAGAAATATTGCACATAGGTGAGCATCATTCTCGAACAGACTTGGTTCTCTAAATTCTAACTCGTGAGACTATAGTTTGGTCAATCTTGAGTAGTCTTTTTCGATTTCAAATTAACATTGAATCCAGATAGAATATGAATTAACAAAGACTAACATTTCGCCCTGCATTCTTGTCGATGCAACTTTTTGTGGTGCTTGTACTGTAATAATTTCGCTAGTATGATCCCACATCTTAGGTTACAGAAAACATCAGAATTAGCTGATGCTAAATTTCAACCCAAGTCGTACATTTTTGGATCGGCTAAACTAGCCAGCATCCAGTGTAATATCACATATTTATAAGGAAAGATGAGGAGGGTAGAGATTTTGGTTAGCTGCACTCATTCTTTTTCGTTCGCTCTCTTTTCTTTGTGCCCGTCAGCAACAGTTCATTGTGCATACATCAAATAAATTAACGTCAGAGCCGGCCATGCATAATTGAGTGGCATGAGAGACAAGGGAATATTTTTTCGTCCTCTTCATTTGGCTTGTCCTGGTGTAGACCAGAGCCGGCCAGCCATAGCTACCAGGGGCCGAAGTCACTCATGTTTTTATGCAAACGCGAGCCGAACTTAAAGTTGTTTGAATCGGTGAACACTGGGGTTGTCAATATTTGATCGATATATCGATATTTTTGTTGGACGATAAGGGTTATTCCGATATGATATTTTCTATGCCGATGTGAGCGATTATCGCTATTTTTTATAAACGATATATCAAAAAAGTTATTATGGTAATAGGCGTAAATTGTATGGCTATCCTGATAAATCATCTGGTAATACAACTTAAAATCGCATTCAAGAACTAATCATACACGTATGTACGCGGAAGTAAGCTGCAATATTAGGTGTCAGTATTAGAATCATTGAAGATATCGTCATGAACCCAATAGCTTATAAGAAAGCTAGAGCGGATGAATTGTTCGTAACATCTGAAAGTGCATTTCAATACTTTACTCTCTTGGCCTCAGCTTCGGCAAGCGAAATGTCTTCGGCTTGGGGGGGTATCAGCTGATAATCGAATACTTGCAGACACCCGAAGCAGAATGACTGGAGAACACATTAGGAGGGTTCTCTTACTTTTCTCACTTGATATTTTTTTAATTATTATGCTTAGATTATAATCTGAAAGTCTTTAAGATACAAATAACATTAAAAAAAACACGTTAGAACTGCTTTGAAATCAGAACAATTTTGAACAGAAGCCTTTCTTGTTCGAAGTAATGTGCCCAACTAAATTTGTATCTCTTTTGAGAACACGCTTTTAAGGTTTAAAGAAAAAGAAACTCTGACTTTTAATGTAGTTAGAAAAAATTTACAGTGTAGTTTTAGAAAACTATTGCAAACTGTTGAAAAGATTAGATATAACGGTCTCTAAAAATCTTCACTAGCAGCATTATGGTGAATACGTTCCTTTAAAGATTTTTAGGTTTTCTTAAGCTTTAGGAAATAACGATAATATCGATATATCGATGTTTTCTGAAGGCGATATATCAAATATCGATATTGAAAATTTGGATTTTTGATATTATCGATATTGAGAAATATCGACAACCCTAGTGAACACTGAATAGCTCTTGCTCACTACACACAAGCACGCTTTTCTATCCTTTACATTTGCCCGGCACTGATTAACGTTTATCGAAAGTTTTAGTAGAGAAAACCCGAAATTAACTCGTATATTTGTTTCTGTTTCGGTACTGATAAGCGGTTATGGTAATAAAGCTTATACGGTTACGGTTATAAGAAACAATTTCTTTTCGGTTACAGCTTCATACATAATCCACACTGCAAATTCATCCAGATTATCGGACCAGTAACAGTTATACGATATAACCTTGAGGTAAGTCAAAATTAAAAATATAAATAAATCTGAATTATTCCTGACTAAAAAAATTCCTGATTTCTAGTCTAAGGTCTTAACCTCTACGCCATTTTTGTTAAGATAGAGTAGCCAACTAAATGTGCTACATTACTCACAATTATCTTTTCTGTCTTCCATGAGTTTCTAATGATATAGATAAAAAAAAATTTGAAAACCTTCGGGGTGAATGGACACATATTTGAAAAATGTACATTTTTTTCCTATGGAGAATATAATATAATTGAATATGTGATAATATGTGGATATATGTACATATTTGCCATAGTGGAAATGGGCTATAACTAAAGTATAGTTTAAATGAAAAGAGCTGCAGGGGTTCGTCCTAGCCGAAGTTGATTTTTCACCATTTTTTCCATTTTATTGGAAGTAGAAGAGTCCCGCAATTACACTTTCACTCATATCTTGTTTTAGGCTTTAAGACAGAAAATTATAACTTTTTTATTCAAAAATTTCCAAGAACTGAGCCGATCAGAAAAAACGCGTTAATTGCCTACTAGAATTGTTTGAGCTTTCAATTCGTATCTTGCTTAAGTCCATCCAGCGCTTAAGCAGAAAATAATGAAATAAATGCAAAGCTAAAAAACTTATTGATAAAAATTATTTGGAAAAGTTTGAATTGAAATTGAGTTCAGCGTTTCAAAGTGCACGAAAAATGTTTAATTTGTATTATTTTGTAAGGTAACTCAGTCAGAATTCTTTTCTTCAAATAATTATTATTCATCTGCAATACGGAAGCCACCTAATATATTTTTACTTTTGCTTCTATTTATACCCTGTTCCCATTGAAAATCGTTAAAAGCGGAAGTTGTGCAAATGTATGTAACAGGAAGAAGAAAACATTTGCGACCCTATCTATATATATAAATCTGTACGCCCGACTGACATATTATCAACGCACAGCCTAAACGGCTTGTACTACAGGTATGAGATTTGGCATAGACCTTCGTTCAGTTATGCAGGCGCGCACTAAGAAAGAAAATTAGGAAAATTACACCCGGAAAAGTCGGAAAATCGTCGGTAAAGTTTGTATGGGAAAAATTTTATTTTTCGCGATTCCCGATTTCGGAAAATCCGGCCTCGAGAAAAATGGCCGAAAATTCTGCATGTAAAAAACTATTTTTGATCCGATTGGCTTGAAACTCGGTTGTAGGTAGAATCGAATAATTTGAAATTTGATTTTTCAATGTCGGAAAATCCGCCCCCAAGCGTAAAAATTCCCGGAAAATTCTGCATGAAAAATACTATTTTTTACACATCTGACTTGAAACTCGGTTAGTAAGGTCAAAATGAGAATTCATTTGTGTCTTCATTTTCCGATGTTCCGATGTTCAGGGATGCTCACTGGGAAGTGGTTGGGAAGTGGATGGGATGTGGGTGGAATGTGTGTGGTAAGTTGTTTTGGAAGTGGGTGGGATGTGGGCGGGAGTGGGCGGAAAGTGGCTGGCAAGTGGGGGGAATGTGGGTGGCAAGTGGGTGGTATGTGGGTGGCAAATTGATGGGAAGTGGGTGGGATGTGGGCGGGAAGTGGGTGGGATGTGGGTGGGAAGTGGGTGGGAAGTGGTGGGAAGTGGGTGGAGAGTGGGTTGGATGTGGATGGGAAGCGGGTGTGCATTGGTTCTAAACTGTTGAAGGCGCAGCGAAGCGCGACGGCTTATTTGCTAATGAAACAAAAGTTTTCTTTCATGGTTGTATATAACTAACAATGATTTGTACTGTACACACTTTACGCTTCACAATTTCAACCCAAATTTATACAACTGACAGGCGGACGAAGTCGCTGCGGGTTTTGCTAGTAAAGTATATATATTCTTGATCAGTGTGTATGTGTTGTATGTGTGTCACAATTGTAGTGGGTATTTCGTAATCGGGCCACTCGACTGCAACGCTCTTACTTGTTTTTGTTTAAGGTTGTACAGTTTTTAGCACCATCTTACACAGAAAGTTTTGGCTATTATTTCCCACACGGAAGTGGTACCTCGAAAACATATATTATGAAAGCCTGATGGCTAGTCAGATGAAGGGTATCTTAAAGTCGATCTTGACCAGCATTTGTTTTTTTTTTTTTTTTGGTTGACCTGAAGAGCCTATTGAAACTTTGTGCAGCGAGTGCTAAAGCACTTCAAATAAAACTTATGACCGAGAACGCTCCATGGCGACACCCCAACAAAAGTGTGCAGAAAACTTTGCCAGCGAAAATGCATAGCAAATTCAGCAGAGAAATTAGAAGAAATCCTCGAATCGATGTGAAAGTTTTATGCTCTTTGTTGCCCGGCCACGTTTGCTTTTCGTCGGTCGGTTTATTGTTTGCAAATTTCCCTGGGGCCTTCTATCCGGCACTTCGCATAGTTCAAACATTTGCCCTGCTGATTACATGTAATGCTCTAATCGAATGTAAGCTGGGGGAGGCGAGGCCTGGATTCATCAATCAGTTGGATTGCAAAAATTGTACTCAAACCTTAAGCAAGCCGAGTTTCTCTTTTGTTACCGCAAACCAAATTCCAAGTTTCCGTTTCGTTTTATTTCGTATTTTTAGTTTACATTTTTTTATTGGGATGCCCCGCAGCTGGCAATCGATTTTCAACTATGCACGCCTTATACACGCCCTAGTGCGAAATGACCAGGAGGCCCTTCAGCGGCGCCGCCAGCAAGATGGCCCGCATCCAGTTCTGCTTAACCAAGCACCAGAGGGTGAGCGCTGTGGCACTGTGGGTTTTGTGGTGCATGCCATGGGCTACGAGCAGCCAAAGTCCCAAAAAGAGAGCAAGCGATCCGGCACCCAGTATCACCGTGCCTCGTTCCGGGACATGAAAATAAAAGAGTACGAGAATCGTCTGCGCATCTACTCCCAGCCGGACAAGCTGTTTCGTTACTTTGCCACCATCAAGATGAAGCATGAGAATGGCCGTTGGGAAATCTACATGACGCCCATTGATTTCCTGCGCTCCCTTATGCCCGGATTCAAGCAACCCGAAAACCTGGGCCTGGACCATTTCCGCAAAATTGACAGCGAGCAGGCCGAACAGCTTTCCTACCGGGGACTGGACGAGAACAGCGTTTTCTTCACATTCCATAAACACGGCTTGCTCACCTTTGACGACTATTTGTTCCTGCACAATTTGATGGCCATGTCGGAGCGCTACATTGAGATTGCCTTCCGCGTCTTTGACTTGAACGGCGACGGCAACATGACCAGGGACGAAATGATCACCATGTTCGAGAGTGTCTCGCTGGGGGACCGGAGCATGAGAAATATGCACATGAACCGCTATTTCTTTGGTCCGAATCTTAAACACAAGCTGAGTTACAAAAAGTTCTTGCAGTTCCAGCGACAGCTGAACAAGGACATTCTAATGATGGAGTTCAATTTACTAATGAAACAACCCCTCGGGTCTGCGAAGGACAAAAAGGAGCAGTTGCAGCGGGAGCAGCATATGAAGATTAGCGAACTGGCCTTCGCCAAGGTGCTGCTGGCCTATTCCAATCAACCGTGGCGAGAGCGAGCGGAGACACTAAAGCGCATTAAGGAGCATTACAAGCACTCAGAACGTGGCATATCCTTGAGTGAGTTTATGGACTTTTTCAAGTTTGTGCGCTGTATGCCGGACATTGATGCGGCGCTGACGTTCCATTACCTGGCGGGGGCAAATATCTCTCGCGACACTCTCAAGCACATTTCCCATGTGGTGGTAGGTGTCCAGCTGTGTGATCACATCATTGATATCATATTCACGGTCTTCGATACCGATAGCAATGGCATTCTCACACGCAAGGAGCTGATTGCAGCATTTAGAGACCGCAACTCGCGCTGCGTGAAGAGGAACAATGCGCTTCAATTGGCAGCCATATGTGGTATAGTCTGCAAGTGTGCCTGCGACACAGTTCGTATGTATATCTAAGTCGTGCATAACATTTATGGAATGGAACCAGCATAGTGCATCACCCCAGATAGCAAGGACTCTGCCTTATTGCTGTAAAAGTGATAAAATTGTCAAAGTATTTTTAAAATGGTTAAAGTTCTTTGTTCTGCAGGAGCAAACCTTAGTTTTTGCAGTTGAGTGTAACCTGTGCAGTTTGTAGGAAACAGACTTTATTTAACAAGCTCACACTTTAATCTTACAGCGTACAATTTACGGATTGTGGTCCACAAGATCGTTTTGGTTTAAAAATACGTTTTGCATTCATCTTACAGAATTTAATTTAAAGTCACACATTTTTTCTGTCTGTTCAATAGCTATCCCATTTGTGTCGAAACATTCATCTCACGGAGTGAAAGTCAAAGCAGGATTTATATACTCTGTACCGAGCGTAGGATCCATATATATACTAGAATTTAGAGTTTTGGGGCCAGCACGCGTCCACTTAATATTGTCCGATCGGGACCAAACTTTTTCTTATATCTATTTTGACCAAAATGGAACTTTTGCCGCCCGGCAAAAGTCAAAAGGCCAGTGTAATATATACTTTATATGGTCGGAATTGTTCCCATCTGCCTCATACATAAATTTGACTTTTGCCTTTTTACTCTACGAGTAGAGGGTTCAAAAATTCGATTCAACCGAACAATTGGTTCAGGTACCTGGAATTACATATAAATTCTTGAATATCTTTAAAAGCGAACGGTCGATTTTGCATGTCCCTAACAGAGGATACTTGACAGCCAAAACCCCGCGGATTGAAGTTCCATTATTAGATTCACAGACGAACTACTTTACATTGGCCATAAACCTAAAAGATCTAAAAAAAACCGAACTCTGTTTTCAGTTTTACCAACGAAGCTTTGATTTGCTGGTTATAATTTTTCTATACTTAAGGCCTCTAAGCAGTTGTGAAGTAACGACAAGTAAAGTAAAATTTTCATACAAAGTTTTTAGAAGTAAGGAAAGGAAAATTTTACTTCATTTACTTTTGGTTGTAACCAGCTGACAAGTACTGTTAGCTTACAAGTGGAAGCCAGGGGCTGGCAAGCCCAAAGCCACCGTTGGTTGAAGTCACAAGGACGCTAGTCCAACTTATGATTGTGTGAATCGGTGAGCACAGAAAAGCCAGAATCGGCTGCAAACATGCACATTTTCTGTACTCTCAATTTGGCCGGCGAAGGTTTTATTAAAGTCGGCAATTGCTTTAATATTAGAAACAATTTGGTAAGCTTCAAAATCGCTGGGATAAGTTTCCTCGTCTTCTAAACGGGGAATCAAGCTTCAAAAAAAAAAAAAAAACAAAGGAAGGATGTAGTTTCTTGACGATTTCGTCTTTTTCGCACCGATAACAACAGATTTAGTTTTGTTTCAGGATCAGGTTCAAGAATTTTCCTAATTTTGGTTTGGTTTGGTGTCATTTTTTAAATGCTTACAAAAAATTAAATTACTCAAATAGGCAATTGTCTATTACAATGACGTCCTTCCTCTCTAAAAATTCCGGAAATATTTTTGCTCGATGGACCGCGAATTATGAAGAATTTACGTGCAGAAATTAATTGGCGGTCTTTCATGGTTTCTTTATAAATGAATTTTTAAATTGCTGTTTTTGCACAAAATTATGCATGTGCTTTTTTTCAAATGTCAAACAAATAAAAAAACAAGTGAGAAAGTCGGTCCAACCCCGCCTAAAAAATATTTTTTACCCGTTTTTTTTTTTGATTTGGTAACTCCCTTTTTTGATCTTTTATTTTTTTTTTTTTTTTTTTTCCCTCTTTCTCCCTTTTTGTGCAAAGCGGTGTTGTTTGCGTGTGCGTGTGAGAGCGTCTATATTAAACTTTTTTTTCATAACTTGAGAACCGCTCATCCGATCTTTATCATTTCTTCAGCAAAAAGATAGATATTAATAATGACTAACTATCTCTAGAAGGTACAAATCATCTATCTACAAAACTGTGGGAGATATGACGTTTTTTCGATATTGCGGGGGCGGGAAGGGGCGTGGCAAAAATTGAAAATAAACTTGATCTGCCTGCAAGTATAAGAAGCATTTGTCCCATACATGTCAAACCTCTATCTCTTACCATCTCTGAGATCTGTTTGTTCATACGGACGGACAGACGGACAGACGGACAGACGGACAGACGGACAGACGGACATGGCTATATCGACTCGGCTGTTGATGCTGATCAAGAATATATATACTTTATAGGGTCGGAAATTATTCCTTCTCCCTGTTACATACTTTTGCACAAACTTAATATACTCTATGTACCTTCGGTACAGAGTATAAAAATTTTAAATTTGTCAACAAAATTGTTGTGTTTAATTGTTCTGCCAGTACGTTTTGTTCAAAAATTGTGATTACTATAGCCCGAGCGGGTTGTGAAACTACAATTTCGAAGTTTTTGTCGATCTCGGAATCAGAAGTCATTGACTTCGTTATACAGTGGTGGACAAAAGTATTTTGACTAAAAAAAATTCATAAATAATCCATTATATCTTTTAAACAAAAAATCCTAAAATTTTGAAATTTGTACCGAATACTGGTATAAAAGTAAGCTTTCAATAAAACATAAGTAGTACACAATCAGTTGCATAGGTTAGGAAATATAAATCAAAATGTGCAAATGGGAGTAGACATAAGTATTTTGATCAGAATTTAAAATTAATTTATTCGCAGCACAGAACCTAAAATGGTAAAAAATGTATTGGTTCTAGAAAAGTTTTTCACGCTAAGCGCGAATCTGGCTTTAGAAATTCCATATCTCTGATGGATCAACCATAAAATGGACATAAAAAATGCAAAAAATGTCTTTTTGACCATTTTCCAAGGACCCTATGTCCTAGAAACAGGTTATATTAAAAAAAATTTAAATATGTCAAGCTAGAGTACTCAGTTTTATCTGTAAAATGTAGTATCTACTTTACTCATTTCATAAGATATTATTTTGTGTTCATAATGCTAAGGCCGATTTCTTATGAAATGAATAAATATAAATTAAGATATAATAATACAAGCACCCCGTTTCTATCTTAAATGAAAAATTTTTTTTTATAAAATTTATAATTTTCAATTCTGGTTCAAAAATACTTGTAATCACTTGTTACTTTATTTGTTGCCCATGCAACTGATTGTAACTGCCACTATGTTTTATTTGACTTTTATACCGGTATTCGATGCAAGTACAGGGTAAAGATTTTGTTTGGAAATAATGAATGACTAAGAAATTTTAGTCAAATACTTTTTGTCCGCCACTATGAAGTCATAATGTCATATTAAAGGAAATGAACTGTCTAAATGTGGTGAACTGTGCAGAATTTTCCCACGTGGTTCCGGCCCGTGTCTCGTTGTGTTCCATGTGCAAATGGAGAATAAGAAGAAGAAACAACAAAAAATCCAGTGCAATTTTGTAAAATTTGTTATGTGGGATGTGATCAAACTGAGAGGCGAAACTGAGTTTTTGGAGGCCGAACTGGGGTGGTCCCGTCAATCTATTGTACACTGAAAAAGTTTCCAGAAAGAAGTATACATTGACTATAGTGTAAATAACAGCCGTTCCGTTGTTGGAGGACCTGGAAAGGTAAATAAAATTGACGAGTCCAAAGTTGACAAACGGAAGTTTAAGTGTGGAAGAATAGTGGTGGCATTGAGCGGGAGTCCGGTGAGTTTCTCATAGTGCCAGTCGAAACCAGCGACAAAAGAACGTTGCTCATCGTTATTAAGGAGCGAGTTGCCGATGGCTCCTCTGTAATGACGGACTAGTGGAAATCTTACAATTGTCTTGAAGACGAAGGGTATATCCATCAAATGGTCAATCATTCTTTTTGCTATTGGGGTGAAATTAGTTCACAAATTTGTAGAAATTGGCGGCGCAGGCGAAAATTTTCGTTTTTCAAAATATTAATTTATAGGAGGAGAATGTAAACGCGCCTTCAACTTTACCTCTAATGCAGGACCAAATACATCGAGTCTTATTTTGATATTGGTCTGTTTTTGAACTTGAAAATGTCATTGCATACATATACTCTGTACCGAAGGTACATAGAGTATATTAAGTTTGTGCAATAGTATGTAACAGGAAGGAAGAATTATTCCGACCCTGTAAAATTATATATATTCTTGATCAGCATCAACAGCCGAGTCGATATAGCCATGTCCGTCTGTCCGTCCGTATGAACAAGCAGATCTGAGAGATAGTAAGAGATAAAGGTTTGACATGTATGGGAAAAAATGCTTCTTATACTTGCAGGCAGATCAAGTTTGTTTTCAATTATTGCCACGGCCCCTCCGCCCCCGCAATTTTGAAAAAACGTCATATCTCCGACAGTTTTATAGATAGATGATTTTTGTCTTTAAACATAGGTAGTCATTGGCAATATATATCGATTTGCCGAAAAAATGATAAAGATCGGATGAGCGGTTCTCAAGTTATGAGAAAACGAGAAGGCCAAGCTAACTTCGTCTTTGCCGAAGTTTTTATACCCTTGCAAATGTTTTAATACATCAGAGTTTAGAACGCCAGCATTAAAACAAACTATTTTCTAAATAAAACCCACTTTTCGACCGATAGTTCTATGACAATATAGAATATACTCATCTGATTTTGACCAAAACTTCCAAATCTTTGTAAAAGCGCATAATACAATATTAATAATTGCTGAAGTGAGACACGTTAACATTAAAAACAAAAAAATTTTTCTCACAAAGACCCACTTTTCGACCGATAGTTCCTATGGCAGCTATAAGATATAGTCATCCGATCCGGTCGGTTCCGACATATAAGCAGTGTGCAGTAAAAAGAAGACTCTGTGCAAAGTTTCAGCTCGATAGCTTTAAAACTGAGGGACTAGTTTGCGTAGAAACAGACAGACAGACAGACAGACGGACGGACAAAGCTCAATCGACTCAGCTCGTCACCCTGATCAAGAATATATATAGTAGTTTATAGGGTCGGAAATGGATGTTCTGTGTTTGCAAACTTCTGGGCAAAATTATATTACCCTTTACAAAGACATAAAAGTATTAAAAAGGCCCATAACTTTTTGCCGCAAACAACACCGCATTGCATGAACATCAGAGAGAGAAAAAAACTTAGAGATGAGCACAGTGACTTGGCTTATATACACCTGGTACCAGAGTATGTTATAGTCAGGCTTAACCGACTATCTCATATTTAGTATTTTTGACATTTGATGAAAAGCACATGCCAATTTTGATTATAAAAACAGCAAATTTCAAAATTAATTTTACAAGAAATCGTGGATGACCGTTAATTAATTTCTGTACGTAATTTAATTTAATTCGCGGTCCATCGAGGAAAAAATAGTTCAGGGAGCTTTTGTATTCGTAATCGTTATAATCAAAGCTTAATCAATTAATTTCTGAAATTTGTTAAATTCTGAACAACAATGAATATTTTAGATAACTAAAGCGGGCGAATACCCAATAATCGGCTGAACCATATTTGTTGTAGTGTTCCAATTTTGCAAGAGGTATATTAGAAAAAGAGAAGAGAGAGAGAGATAAACATACGAAGTTGCTGTTGGAATACACCAGGGCTCCCGAAAGATAGGAAATCATGGCTGTCTCTATCTGACACTGGTGCAAGACTTCGGCCAACATTCGGTGTGAACTGCCAAGTGTGTTTGCCGCCCAGGGGCTATGTATGGGGACCACTGAAATGTCACTGGTTTGTATTATTATGTGTGAGTGCCTACATGCGGGGGTAATCGCTATGCGCAAAATCAACATGTTTGCAGCTTCTTGCTAGTCGAAAATAATCATTTTATGCCTACCATTTATTTTATCCCAGCCAAACATAGTAAGCTGGTGATTCGGCGTCATGACAGTAACACAGATAAAAAATATTATAAATTTACTCACAAAACGATAATTTTTACTCGTAATCGTACACAATTCCGAATCATCGAGCAGGTCTCTAGTGTGAACTAGGAAAATAAATAGCGGAGTTATAGGGTTTCGAAGTCAAAATTTTGAAAATCGTCTTATTTTCCACCCTATTGGTCATAGCTTCGTTATTTTTTGACTGCTCAAAAATATACTCAGTTCACACCAAGAATAGGGGGAAAATAATATGTTTTCAAAAATATTGGAAGCATTTAAGTGTTCCAAATTTTGGAGCCATAAAAATTATTTTTTAAAGTTTGTGCTTTGGGTTTTTCGCGAAAATGTCTTCGACTCAATTGCTAATTATTACGATTATAAATTATCCACATTTTCTATATGTATTGATTTTAAAGTCATTACCCAGTTTTAAAGAAAACGTAACTTTTAATCAAACTTAAATAACCTTTAATCAAATATATAATTTCCATTTTGTTCGCTAACCTTTTGCCATCTTCCCGGTAATTTTTGTATTCCACATCACTTAAACCTGGCCTTTATCTACAAAATACTGAACCAAGTGCATTTTATAGCCTCATCATTGCCAAAGTTTTGCCATTTGGGGGTTACTGCAAAGATAAAAATCAAATCGGTACAACAGTTCTGAAAGTGCAAATTCAGAGGCTAAATAGTGGGTCAAGTCAAAACATTCCCTGACCAAGCTTCCCATTTTGCGGGTCATCAAGATGTGTGTGGTCTGGCGTTGTCATGATGAAAATGACACCTTTATTGATCAATTCTGGCCGTTTCTCGTTGATGACTTGCATTCAATTTTTCATTTTTAACAGTAAACATCTTCGTTTGGTTCCTTAAAACAGCTCAAAATATACCACACCCTTCCAATCCCCAAACAGCAACATAACCTTCTTTCGGTGGATATCAGCCTTTGAAGTGGTTTAAGCTGGTTCACCATGCTTGGACCATATCTTTTTCGATTAACGTTTTTGTAAACAATCCATTTTTCATCTAGTTATGTTGCTTTAAAAATGGATCGAAATCATTGCGTTTTAATGCATTTTACAAACGTTGATTCATTTTTTAAATGAATTACTTTCACTTCATGTGGTACCCATATATCAAGCTTTTCCCCAGTCAAAGCCTTTGTATGTGATAATAACGGTTGATTTTGGTTATTTAACTTTTCCTATCTCACGCTCAGTTACATGACGATCCAATTCGATTAATGCTTTGAGTTCGGCATCATCAAGGCGTCATCTGGCAGATTTGCTGGGCGTGGCTCATCTTTAAGTGAAAAATTAGAGATTTGTTGAAAATTTTAACTCTTTCTTTAAGGCTTTATACAAAAACTTTTTACACCTCTCTGGCTTTTTCTTAAAAAAAAAAAATTTTGTTAATAGGCAAAAAAAATGTAAAAAAATTACTTTTAAAGAATAAAAGAAAATAAAAAAGAGTAAATATAAAATAAAAAATTTTTGACCCAAATATTTATTCAAAAAAGGAGACTGCTCGCTGTTGTGGAAAAAGTCTAGCTTCTTGGAGATCCAAGAAGTTTCGTGTCTATTGGTTATGCATATTTCTCTTTGTTGTAGCTTTGGGTCTTATTATTTCACCGATTCATTGCAATTTCAAGGAATACTTTAATGCACCATTCAGGCTGTTGCTGTGCGTCCGGTGCATATGATATATGCTATGCTGGAAATAAAGTTTCGAGACACTGATTTGATGGGATTGTGTTTTCTTTTTGGTTTCGCAATCTCTTTACCAACCAACTCCTTTGTGGCCAAAGGCTTTTAGCGGGAGCTCTTTGAACAAAGCTCAGGTACCGGCAATTGACTTGGCTTGCCTGGAGTGCACACGCATGAGAGGCAGAGAAAGCTAAAAAAGCGCAGTTTCTTTGCCTTCGCCATTAGAAGCCGCCAACTTAAGTAAGTTGCGGAATGACACAGAGCGACTAGTGGATGAAATCCATTCTGTTGTCTCTGGTGGGAAGGGAAATTCAAATATATACCCCAAGCCCAACATGACTTTGAACTTTTATCACCTGATGGTAAAATGCTGTCTGCAATGTGGGGTGTGACCAAGCACTTACCAAAACAGTTTAAAATAGTTGCGGTAACACGCACGGGAGTGCGTTTAAACAGCAGTTTCTCCCATCTAATTTAACTGGCCATTGACAAACACCCGCCCACAGGAAGGGAATCGAGCCTTTTGGTGAAGAGCTTAAACACATATTTGAGGCATACGTAGAAGGGTTGGGTAATGGGGAGTTCTCAATAATGCCTACGTCCATGTGTGGTTGGAAAAGGGTTTATGCACTGCAAACTTTTATCAAATTCCTGGCAGATCGGGGGCAACACCTGGGCCGGGTAAACTGCTTACTTTAGTGAGCCTCATAAACATGCTGAGGTTACCGCCCGGCTAACTTTGCACATCACAAAAATCAAACTCAAGTGCATGTTTGCACATACAACCCCGCCCCCCTCGCTTACGCAGTTGTCTACACACAAAAACTTTTTGAACTGAACGCGTCAAGGAAGTGCGATAAAAATAAACATGCAAGTTCTGTGTGTGAGGGCCACATAAAGTGCAACCGCAGTCTTGCTTTTTTTACAGGAATGCCACAATCTCAAAATCAATTAAAAATGCCACAAACAACACGCCCAGTAGTTGGTTTGCCATAAATCAGGAATTATTTTTGAGCTATTATTTAGCAGGCATTTGAACAATCTCGGTGTGACATGAAACTCATAAAATCTTCATCAACTGTCAATGGGACTCTGTAATGAATAAGCCAGAGAAGAATAACCAATTGTAATAAACACTGTTCTGTGTTGTCTTACAGACGGTATTTTGACAAAAATTTGTTATTTTTGCACTGAAATTGTTCGACCACTACAACAACAACAAAAAAAGATGGATACAAAAATACTTTTCCTTGCTGCCTTAACTATATTAAAAATGCTTGGTCGAAGCAATAAAACTACAACTTGGCTCTGCTAAGTGCATACACACACACACACACACACACACATGCACTTAAATACATAGGTACGAGGGTAGTTTGTTAAGTTTGTGACAATTGAATAAACATTTCGGCGGCGAATTCCGTCTTAACTTTTGGTTGCCTTGCTAAAACCGATTGCTCAAAGCAAAAAAAATGTGAAAGAGAAATTTACACATCTGTCAGTTAACGCTCTCAAAATGTGATATATTGAGAACAAATAAATTGTCATGAAATTTATTTAACATTTGAATAACAATATTAGGTTTAAAAATCTTAAGGTGGTAATTGAAAGACAGTTATGCTTTGTCCATTTTTCGGAGAAAGACCATTTGGATGATTTGCGAATTCAGTAAATTTCTTGCTAACTTAATCAGCATCGTATGCTGCTCGAAATTTCTGAAATAATGTCAATTGGGTCCTCTGAGTAGGAGGTGAAAAGATCTGCATCATGTCCGGAATGGAGGGAACACCTCTGTAATCACCATCTCTCACATGTCTTCTATACGGTTCTCATGCCGCTTTGTTTCGCGTGTGAAAGTTTTTCTGCCATCACCTAATTTCATGAGGAACGTGTGAAATGAAAACATTTTGATTTAATATGCTAGATGTTAGATGTAAAAAATGTAAAAAATTGGCTATACAGATTCTCAAACGGGGCCAAGCTAGGCTTTTCTCAATCTCTTGGCGTGTGTGCTTTCAATTTATCGCGCAAGAGAAAGGGACCTACAGTTTAACGCAGAATCCGAACGGCAAAGTTTGAGAATTTGCTTTTTCATGGCTAGTTACTTTACAGCTGGCGCCAATAGCTGGTGAAGGTGACCGTATTTGTAAAAAATTGTTCTTCTAAAGAAAGAAAAAACTTTTATTATTAGATGTTCAGAGGCAGGATCGAACCCACGGCCTCCCGCCCAGCAGTCCAGCGCACTAACCGCTGGGTTACAGATGTTAGATGTTACTTAAAGTAAAAGGCCTATTATAGTAAATATAACACTTTAGAACGTTTTGCGAAATTTTTATATCGGTTGTATGCAAACACTACACTTAGTTCTCAATAATAGGGTAAGTCAGTTTTTTCTTATACCGAGAACACCGAGCTTATTTAAAAAAGTGTTTTTTTTAGAACGCTATTCTTATTTTAAAAACTCTCCATTCTTGTGTTTGGAATAGATGAGGTCCGTTCTGGTAAATTAGAAGTGCAAATTAGGAATTTCTGAAATTTTGTTATGTTTTATTTATTGTTATCGGCAATAGTCTATTAATCCGGCCTTCTATCAGAAAATTAAACATAAAGTCTTTCGATGAACAGAGAATTTTTTTGAACTTTTATTGAAAAAAAATTTCGGTTGTCATTTATAGTTTACAAAATATACAAAAATATGTAAAGGCATTTCGTCAAATATCAAATAAATAATAAAAAATACATATTTAAGCGACTTAGGCCGCGCTTATATTGGGGCACAGCGCGGCACGTTTCGGCAAATGGCTTGTCACAGAAATCGTGTGTCACAGGAATGAGTACTTTTCAATGTGAACACCAGTACTCAATTGGCGTCACAGACAACAATTAATTGAAGAGATGATTCTAATGAGTAGCACATTTGAATTTTTTTCCTGTGACAAGCATATCGATCAAGTTCGTTTTTAAGTCACACTGTGGGCATTTTGTTTTGTTTTTTTGCGACTTAAAAATTTTGATAAAGGTGAATATGCTTCATTTATTGATGATAATTATTTTAAATTTAATTTTTTAGCTGCTAGAAATGAAACCGCGAAAGGCGAAAGAGCTAGTGTCCTGTGCTGTTGTGGCGTTGTGGTTGCTGGACGAAGATGAAGATGATGATGAACCCAAGCCAAAGCGCTCTTGCCGGGTCGACGAAATTAATTTGACTCGAAGGGAAGAATGCCTGTTTGCAAAGTTAAACGGAGAGTTGCGTAGTATTCCGCAGAAATTAAAAAATTATGTGCACATGGATGCAGCCACTTTCGATTAGCTCGTATGCTGGGTCAGGCCACTTATCAAACCACTCTGGTCGCTTTTCACCGTCTTTCTTGCCTTTAACGCAGTCTGCAAAAATGTCAATAAAAATTAAAATACCTGCGGGCAGCTTTCGCATTGAGTTGTACACTCACTCGATATGTGTTTCGCAAACTATTTCACTTTTCGACAACGTCTTTCTTGGTGACGGCAAACTGATTTGCAATACTGCTCCAGCTGGACTCCTTGGCATCACGATTTTTATATAATATTATTTTTGGCGCTGTTCACATTCCAGAGGCATTCTGACTACTCTACGGCTTCAATAAACTTAGGGATCAAATCGGCATTCCACTGCATGGCCACTCGGCGATCGCGATTTATAATTTCATCTAGCTCACTTCTCACCAACTCGATCAATGTTCACTTTTGTGAGCAAAGTGGCGCTATGTGACAATGACAAGAAGCATGCAATTTCTGTGACTCCAATGTAAACACTGAGTACTTTGGTCACACAGCGTCACAGACATCACGGTCACAGTGTGCCCCAATCTAAACCCGGATTTACACCATGAATATAAGATAATTGCGTAGTATGGGTCCGAATGTGTTGATGTGAAACATCTTTAATTTCGGTACAGAAGAATTTGGTAGGAGTAAAATCTGATTTCAGCGTCACGTGACGCTGTGAAAGAGAAGTCAAAGAGGGGAGAAATAGATGGAAAGTAAAATCAGTGACTTAACTGTGATTAAACAGTGACGAAACAGTGACTAAACAGCAACAAAACAGTGACTAAACAGAGACTTAAAAGTGAAAAAACACTCACTTAACAGTGACTAAACTGTGACTTAAAAGTGACTGAACAGTGACTAAGCAATAACTAAAAAGTGACTTAGCAGTGACAAAACAGTGACTGAACAGTGACTAAAGAGTGACTGAACAGTGTCTGAACGGTGACTGAACAGTTACTGAACTGTGACTAAAGAGTGACTAAACAGTGACTTGGCAGTGACTATACAGTAACTAAACTGTGATTAAAAGTGACTAAACAGTAACTAAACAGTGACTAAACAGTAACAAAACAGTGAGTAAGCAGTGACTAAACAACAACTAAAAAATGACTTAACAGTAACTAAACAGTAACAAAACAGTGGCTGAATAGTTACTTAACAGTGACCTAACAGTGAATAAACGGTGCTTATTAGGGAGTTATTTGGTACTTCAAAACCCTTTTAGTTTTCTCCTATCTTTGAAAGATTGCCATTGCTGATCTGTATAAAATTGAAAGAGCTTGTGATTTTGAAATTAAGCCCTTAAATTTAGCATCATGATTCACATCAAAGCCTCGTGAGTGTAAACGACACTCATCGCTCGACAGAATTTGATGTTATTTATCCACAGTTCGCTCCAACAATAAATATTGAACTGGAATTAAGTTCCCACAGGCAAATAATTCGCCACTTTTTCTTTTAATTTCGCGATCTATTAAAAAAAATTCTTACTAAATTACTGAGAGAAGGGGGGAATTAGTGTTCTTTTCTATATTTTTATTTATATAAACAGCAGTTTACTTACAATGTAAAATTATCAATAAACTAATTGATTATTTCTATAACCTTATCCTGTGTTAGACTTTCCTGGATGCCAAACACCCCCCCCCATATATATCTTGATCAGCATGACGAGCTGAGTTGATATAGCCATGGCTGTCGTCTGTCCGTCCGTCTGTCCGTCTGTTTCTATGCTATCTCCTCCGTCAGTTTTAAAGCTATCTCAACCAAACTTTGACGAGTCTTTTGGTATAAATACGCTGCATTGTCGGAACCGGCCGGATCGGATGACTATAGATATAGCATAGAACGATCGGTTGAAAAGTAGTTTTAGTGGAAAACTTTTTGTTTTCAATGCTATCGCTCCCAACCCCCGTATTTATAAGTTTTCTATGCTTTCACATAATTTCAGCAAGTTTTATGCAAATCGGGCAACTATATAGTATAGCTGCCATACAAAAGATAGGTCTGAAAAAAAGTCTTAGTGAGAAAAACTTTTTTGTTTTCAATGCTATCGCTCCCACTTTGTACAGATCTATATTATATACTACCACACAATTTTGTCAAGTTTGATTTAAATCGGAGACTATAGCATATAGCTGCCATAGGAACGATCGGTCCAAAATGTAGTTCTATGAAAAATTTTTTGATGAATATATCGTATCTCCATATAAAAACTGGCAGCATATATCAGCTCAAGGGTATATAAACTTCGGTACAGCCGAAGTTAGCTTCCCTCTATTTTCTGTATATAAATGAAGCGAACTATTTTTTAGAAGATAACGATAAGCGAAAGGGACATACCCCCTTTGGATTAGAAAGGAAGGGAGACACTATTATTTACAAGCGCTGTGTATGCACCCCCATAGGATTAGAGCAGTGGTGCCCAAACACACACTATCAAGCTTTGCGATTGTGTGTGTAGCAGCGAAATACAAAGTAAACGTCATTATGTCAAACATGGGCTACAAGAAAACAAACATATGTGTGTCGTGCTATTTATAGAGCACGCATATTCTCTCTCTCTCTATGCTTGTGTCGGCTGCGACGCCGGCAGAAATCTGACTTCCTATCACATTTGATAGGCAAATGACATTTTGGGCACCGCTGGATTAGAGACATCGCTGTACAACAAACTTCAACGACCAACTACTACTCCACCCGACTAGGTTCATTTGAGTCATTTAGAAAAGCACAGAAAGAATATTTTGCGTTTGAATATTGAACTCTAGATCTTCTGCACTTTAAGAACAACGTAAAGAATAACGTGCTAGCGCATTACGCCATTACCTGCTTATAAAGCAAAACTTCTAAACTGCTACTTATACTTTTCTGTGTGGTGGTGGAGTACAACTTTACTCATTTCAAACACTTTTTTACATTTGAGCTCAAACAATTTGACATCATGTTCTTATTTTAAGTTGAAGGCAAATTATTTTCAGAGTGCAGAGTTATTCATTATGAAATATGTGTGGAATACTGTTCTTATCGCAAATAAGATCATGATGTTTAGAGTCTGCGGTCTATCACAATGGCTTAAATTAACGTTTATGTGTGTTTTTATTGGCTCGATTCGAAATATTCGTTCAAAAAATGAAAGACAAGAAATTGCTGGAGCACTCCTATCGAATAAGTCAATATGTGTGTATCATTATTCATTTGCTTTATACCTAATTCTATGGCGAATCTTAGTCTTTATTATTTTCCTATTGGTGCTTGAGGCGCTTACGTTATTTTCGAAAGTGCGATATGTTTGAATATATTAAAAACTAATTTTTCTTTATTTGACGTTTTGATGTGAATAACATTGCTGAAAATATTTGCTTTATAAAACTTATTTCGAATAAATGGCGCTTAGGTTATTTGCACGGTTTGGGCTCGATATAACAGATTACCGTTTAAATGCAAATATCACTTTTCAAGTGTATAAATATTAACGAGACATGGGCTTGTTAATGTGCTAATATATTTAATGCTTGTTGTACTTTTTTGTTGAGCCTCGTTTTACTTCCAATTTGTTTGATGCTGGCCTCACAAAGTGCTGCAGGTTATTTATTTTCAATTTGGTTTCATCAAGCTGTGCTGGCATTCCACACAAGCTATCGATTTGGCAACTTTGAAATTTCACAATTTATATCCAAAAATAGAAGAAACGGCATCATAGATTTAAGGTCAAATTAAATATAAAACCAGGAGGTCTGCCTTGGTCTAAAGCAAATATATATTTTTTTTACTTTTAACTACTTTTTGGTTATTTTATCAAAATTTGATTCGGAACAATTAGGGTTAGCTGCTCTGGTATCAAAATGGGTATCGAACTATCTCGGCTGAAATTACGAACCCTTAAGAAAAGTGACCTTATTCTTAAGTGACAAGAGTAACTGAAACGAGAGCGTAAGTTAAAGTCGGCTCTAACCGACTTCGATATACCGTTACTCAAGAAAAAACATGTTTAACAGTGTTCCCGCGTACCTTAGTTGTGACCATCCAAAAAGTATACATTTTTAGGGTGGTAGCGGGGAGGGCTTGGTTCACTTTTTTGCTTATAACTTGAGAACCGCTCATCCGATCTTTATCATTCTTTCGGCAAATCGATTCATTTTGCTAATTACTAACTATCTCTAGAAGGTACGAATCCTCTATCTTTAAAACTGTAGGAGATATAATTTTTTTCCAAATTGCGGGGGCGGGAGGGGGCGTGGCCAAAATTTAAAACAAACTTGATCTGCGTGCAGATAAAAGAAGCATTTGTCCCATACATGTCAAACCTCAATCTCTTACCATCTCTGAGATCTAGGTGTTCATACAGACAGACGGACGGACGGACGGACGGACAGACGGACAAGGCTAAATCGACTCGGCTGTTGATGCTGATCAAGAATATATATACTTTATATGGTCGGAAATGATTCTTTTTGCCTGTTACATACATTTGCACGACTTTAGTATACCCTTTTTACTCTACACTCAGAAAAAAATTCGTTCTAAATCTACCAAAATCAAGCCCATTCGTTGACAAAAGTAGATTAATCCCGCTTTTTCTTGAACCGTGAACAGCGGGTGTCATATTATGAACATTTTGGGCTAACTTTATGAACGGCTTGGGCATGATTTAAGAACATTTTTTCTCGCAAAATAGACGCTGAAAAAAATGTATTAAATGAATTTTTTTGTTTTAAAGTTATTTTATTTAACATTTCATATTAAATTAGTTCTCTCTCTGACTTCATCTTATTTTATTTTATTGACTTTGTCTTCTTTCTCTAGGGATCGAACTCATAACTTCGCACTGCTTAGTGCAAGAGTCGGCGTCGCTACCATCATGGCTACCGACCTCGCTCGAGACATTGCGGCGAACTGCATTATTAAGGCAAAGCCAAAGCTCACCAAAGTGACTGAAAGCTTTTTGTTAAAGGCATTGCATTGAATGTTTTACTTGAGTGGAAAAACCAAGAGCTCGAGTCAGCGTGTTACCGAAGATTTTTTTTGTGTTTTTTGCTTATTTTTTTTTCTTTTTATTTTTAAATATTAATAATTATTCTAGAATCTAAAACATTTCTCAATGCGTCATTTTCGCGTTTTTGTTGTGATTTGTGCCAGTTTTAGTAAGAAAGCTTTTTAGTGGTGCTTTTTCGTGAACGTCGGGTTTGTCTTGTGAACGATAATTCACGAACGAGATCGTTCAAATAGGAGCACACTTGTGCTGGGTTTTGAATGGTCGTTTTTTCTTAGTGTAGAAGGAATCATCTCCGACCACAAAAAATATATATATTCTTGATCAGCATGACGAGCTGAGTCGATTAAGCTATGTCCGTCCGTCTGTTCGTTTCTACACGAACTAGTTCCTCAGTTTTGGAGCTATCGAGCTGAAACTTCTTGTAGCTGCCATACAAATGTTCGTTCTTAAAATGGGTTTTAGTGAGAAATACTGGTTTGTTCTCAATATTATCGCTCTCAAACACGGTCATGGGTAATATGTCATGTTTTTAAGCTGATTTGCGAAGTTTGGTCGAAGTCGCTAACCGTTGTGACAAGCTATTTCAAGTGTATCAAAACTTCGGTGCAGTTAGCTTTGCCTTTCTCGGTTTTTGATGTATGAAGTTTGAGTTATCCGATTAAAACCTTAAATTTACTCTTCAACTGTAGTGAACACTCTTTAACTGATAACTAAATGATAAATAAATAATTTTAGTGTGCAATCAGAAAACAATATTACCTAAAAATGTTAAAAATTGCCTGGAATTTAAGTCCATATGACTAAAATGACAGCCAAGGAATATATGGACTTAAATTCAGGCCTCCATTACCTAAAGTTTTCTAAGCAATAAATTTGATTTTTAGGTAATATGTGTCCTAAAATTTTAGGCAGCATACGCCCTTAAATTGTTAGTTATAGAAAGGCCCACATTTTTGACAATCAATGCCCTTATATATATGTTTTTAGGAAGTAACCATAATTTAAGCAAAAAAAATTTATATGTAAAATAAAAACAATTTCATTTTGTTTGATTCACAAATGCTTAAATTTTATTTCACAAAAATTTTTGTTTTCTACATATTTTATTTTATACACACGACAGTATAGAGAAATAGTGCAATTCACGGTCGAAGGCAAAAAGGGACAGAAAAACACAAATGTACAGTATGTCAAGAAAGTGTTTTGACACAGGAAAAAAATTCACACTTTGCACTTTTACTGCAAAAGAAGAGGCTTTCTATATATTGTCAAATGTTGTTCTTATTTTATTCTGATTCTGTATCGTCCCTAGAAATAGTATGCAAAAAAAATATCCAAATCCATCTATTTTTGTTAATTTAAAAATTAGAAAACAAAAAAACTAAATTTTAAAGTGTCAACAAAGTGTTTTGACAAAAGTCAAAACAGTTATATCTTCAGTACAGGAGCTTAAATGGAAGTAAAAATTATTGATTCTAGACAAGTTTGACATGCTGAACTCGATTCTGGTTATATAAATTTTATATCTTCCATGGATTAGCTGCAAACTTAAATTAAAAATGCAGAAAATGGCTAATTTTACCCCTTTTTAGTACATTCGAATCTGGTAGAAATCAGCTCATTTTGAAATTTTTGATCTTAATATTCATTAGTTCGTTCCAATATGTATACAATATAATAAATATTTTAATCATTTCATTATCTTTAAGTTCATGATCAATCCGCAAAAAAATGGCTGATTTGTATGAAATTTTATAATTGGGTGAGAGAATTCAACAGAATCGGTTGTATTTTTTAAGAAAAACGCCTTATAATCCAAAATTCATATGACACAAAATATATTTTTTCAAATTGAAGGGCGTGTCCCGCCTTTTCTCATATTTTTCATTAGCCAAGCCTTCCAACTACAGTATTGTTAAATCGAAAAATTCCCTATATTGTGGCCGATGAAACAGATGTTGTTTATTCCTTTTGTACTCTAGGTTTGATGCTACATTATCAAGAAAAATAATTTTCAAAATAATCCGATTTCTACAAGATTCGAATGTACCAAAAAGGGGTAAAATGAGCCATTTTCTGCATTTTAATTTAAGTTTGCAGCTAATCCATGGACGATATGGAGTTTATATAATCAGATTCGTGTTCAGCATGTCAAAACTGTCTAGAAACATTAATTTTTATTTTCATTTGAGCTCCTGTACTGAGGAAATAAGTGTTTTGACTTTTGTAAAAACACTTTCTTGACACTTTAAAATTGCGTTTTTATTTATTTCATATTTTTTTAAATGCTAAAAATAGATGGATTTGGCTACTTTTTTGCAGACTAGTTCTAGGGACGATACAGAATCAGAATAAAATAAGAACAAAATTTTACCATTTATAGAAAGTCTGTTTATTTTTGCAATAAAAGTGCAAAATGTGAATTTTTTCCTGTGTCAAAACACTTTCTTGACATACTGTATGTATGCACTGCTGTACAGAGCGTCCACTCAGACACGAACAAGAAGAAGATCATACGGCGTAGTGTGACCAAAGTTGCAAACTAAGTTTAACCACAACCAAATTCAATTATTCATATCATATGAAAAAGTCGTCTAATTTATATTTGTTTATGACTTAATTAATTATTATCTTTCAAACCATTGCCATATATTGACATATATTTCATGGTGGCAATCAGCTGAAAAAAATTATATATGAACATTTGCAACAATTTTTTAATATTATTAAATAATTTAAATTGGTATAGTAAATATTATTATTATTCGTAAATGTATAAAATATATTCATTCTTATACTTGCAGACAGATGAAGTTTATTTTCTATTTTTGCAACGCCCCCTCCGGCCCCCGCAATTTTGAAAAACGTCATATCTCCAACAGTTTTGTAGATAGATGATTTGTACCTTCTAGAGATAGTTAGTCAATAGCAGTATGTATCGATTGAAATGATAAAGATCGGATGAGCGGTTCTCAATGCTTCATTTGAGTGTAAATTCTAACTTAATGACACAGTGGCGTAGATAGCTTAGTGGGGGGGGTTTGTTTAGTTCATGTATGACTTCGTCCCCTGTAATTCCAATTTCATGATGAATAGCCAAAGCATTCCATTTAAGCGGTTCTTGAATAAAAGAAGATTGACATATAATTAATATTTTTATACTCAGAAGGACATAAGAAACTCACTTCTTATATGGTGTTTCGTTGAATCGTTTTAATACGCTTCAAGCTGGAAAATGTTCTCTCTGGTGTTGCGGTTGTTATTGGCAGTGTGGCTAATATACTCAGCAGTTAAAGTATATTTGGGAAATTTTCTTTTGGGCAGTTATACAGCGCTTGCAACGAACTATTGGGTTGGGAACAGCCCTTTCGCATTAAATATTTTTTCTACATTTTTAGTTCGATAAGAACAGCAGGTGGCTCATTATCTAAAAATTCCTGGTAGAATTCAGTGGTTTTGACAAATTTATTGTCCTCTTCGTCAATATTGGCTGAGTCGTACTTGAAAAGCGCCGAGAATCCTTTCAAAATATTACCATGATTGGTAAATCGCTCTCCAAGATCCGCAATGAAGACGTCCAGAAATGGATAAAATATCGTCACTCGAAAGTAAACTTCGTTGGTTTCAACTTATGGATTCGCATGATTTCTCTGCCTTCCTACAATCCTTTTATGTTTTTTTCTCAATTTCAACAGTTTCTGCAATTTGTTTGGAACGTACAAATTTTCATTTGCCCGAATTTTTGATAGCAGTCTCTGCAAATCTTTGGCTAGATGCATGGCTTGAAGTAAATCTTAATTAACTTTTTGGAATTCGCAACTCAACGGCAGCGATAGGCTATAAACAAGATTAATTACTTTTAAGCTAATCCGAAGTCCATGGCGTTGGTTAAAATTTTTAAAGTCTTTTTTCCGTGGCTCTCATGTCAATCAAGGCTTTGTAGATAAAAGGAAATAATTCCTGAAAATCTTCAACGGGTTGATATTTTGAAACCCATCTTGTGAGATTCAATCTGTTTAAAGTTTTTGTTCTAGGGTTTTCATTGGATTCTTCGATAGTTCTTTCCAAAATAGACTTCCTTTTAGGGGTGTTAAAAAAATTTTAGACCACTTCAATAGTGCTAGGGCAATCTCGGATTGCTGGCACGCCATTGGTGGCAGATATAGCCAGATTCAAAGAATGTGCGGCACAGTGGATGTATAATGCATGCGGCGCATAATTAGTGTGTATGATTGCTAGATCACCATTATATTTTCCAGACATGTTCCTTGCCCCATCGTACCCTTGATCAATCAAATATAAAATATCAATACCGTTGAACGTTGAACGTTGAAGAATTTCTACCACCAGCTTGGCGATAACATCACCTGTTCATAAGTACACTCAAAAAAATATATTTTCTAGATTTTAGAAATTCGCCATAAAATATTTTTTTCTTAATTGTAGAAAAATTACTTGTTTATAGACATTTTTTTCTTAAATTTAGAAAGCATAACCTGAAAATAAGATTTTCGAGAAATTAATTTCTTAAATTTAGAAACTTATTTTATTTTTTCTTAAATTTAGAATAATTTTTCTAGATATTTTCCTAAAATCTTTCTTAAATTTAGGGCAGAATTGCCCTTGAATTAAGAAAACAAATGCATAGCACGATTTCTTAAAATAGGGCGAAAGCATTAAAAGTGAGTAAAACGCCCTTATTTTAAGAAAAACGGGTTTCTTAAATTTAGAAAAATTGTTTTAGAAATTCACCCTAAAATTTAGAAAGATTAATCTAGAAATTCGCCCTGAAATTTAGAAAAATATAAAAAAGAGAGAAGTAAGAACAAGAGAGGAGACAAAAAAAACGAACGCTTCTTCCTCATTGTTTTTGTAGTTTGACGAAGCCGTCTATGTGATGGTATTTGCTTACACACACTAATGTCCATTCACAATGCCTGAAGATAGTAAATATATTTCACTGATGTACAATAGTATTGAGCAAGTTTTTGTTTTGTCTTGACATGCGTGTAGAAATCAATTAAAGGATTTTATAAAATAAAAACACCTCAAATAAAAAAAAAAAACATTAAAAAAGAACCATCCATGACATTTTCTAATGTCTTATCCACTCGACCACGACTTTTGCTTCTTATTGAGTGGCAAATGTGAGTATTTAAGCTCCAAATGCGGCACACAAATTTATAGGTACGATTTTAACGCAAGGTATTGCTAAACAAAATTAAAAAAAAACATTTAAAAACGAAAATAAAAAAAAACCATAAAAATAAGAAGAAAAAGTTTGCTCCTACTGGGACTTGATTCCAGGCCTCCACGTTGCTAAGCGAATGTCATGTCAACTTGACCAACAGTGTACATTATTAACTATGGTTATGTCGCTACGTTTTGCTCAAGGCTAATAGTCGAGTGGGCTAACACGTCGTCCGAGTGTTCAGTATTTGAGAGAGGTCCCGAGTTCAAGTCCCAGTAAAGTAAGTAGAAAAATTGTTAATGCGCTTATTTCTAAATTAATTATATATATATAGCTTAGAAAAAAGTGGGTTGGTGTGAGGAGGTGGTGGTGGTGATGGGGGGAGCAATGGTACAAAGCCAAAAAACCGAAGGGTTTGGGGTGGGGTGGATTTAAAAACACAACCACACACACGGGGTTGGTTGTGGTCGGTTCTACCCAACCTCCCCCTAAAACTTTTTTTAATTCTTTACTGTCAGCTGCTTCCACCTCATGCCAACGCTGCCATAACCGCTTGGGAATTTTAAATCGACCTAACAGCAAAAATTGTCTAAGTTTTTTTAGAAAAATTGCCCTGAAATCTAGAACACAATTTTCTATTTTTTAAAAAGCATTTTCTTAAAAATAAGGCGAGTCGCCTTTGACCCCTTTTTTAGGGCGAATTTCTAAATTTTAGGGCGATTTGGACTGTTTTTTTTTTTGAGTGTACTTTTTTTACAGTTGCTGAGATGATTAAATAAATGTTTAATTTTTACCTGTTGTAGAGACAAACCCCAAAAAATCTTCATCTTTCTTGCTTATGTAGCGTAGGCTTATAGACATCTGCTCAATCGTAGCCACATCTTGCGTTTCATCTGTCAAAACTGAGAAAAAGTTTGCAGCTTTGATATTAGCCACAACTTTTTGAGTCAGTATTGTATAGCATGCATCGATGATTTCATTTTGTACGGAAGGACTCGTATATGTATATAATATTTGTAATATTTTTGGTTACTTTCTAAGCAACTTTTTCGGACTGCCAAGCCACTTTTCTCCTGTTCTACCAAACCGATTTTGATGAAATAATATGTAACACTAGTTTACAAAATAATAAAAATTTTGCGATCCCGAACGTTTGGTAGCAATTTCTTATGTAAGTCCCCCCGCTGAGTCCAAAAATCCATAACACGATTTTTTTAGTGGGGCCGTTCTCGAGAAATCGCGGAAAAGCTAGATTTTTGATTCTGAAAAAAGAACCTTTAGAAAAATGTGTATATCTTCAGTATCGATTCATTCATTATGAAATGGTAATGCTTTATTGGAAGGTAATTGAATGCCCTGTCATTCATTCATACACCACTTTTGAATCCGGTGCTTGACTTCGGCGTTATAAAGGCTTTTATCGGCAACTTTGCATTAAATTAATGAATTTTTAAAAAAAGCTAGATTTTAAGTCCGATTTTCACCACGAAAAAAATTGTGTAAAATTTATTTTATTAGTGGTCACCAAAGATTTAGTTATTTAAAATACAACGCCACATAATTCATTAAAATCCGTTCAAGAAGAAGTTATTTGCATTTAAGTAAAAATGGAACGTTACAAGTTCATGCAAATTGACCTGGTTTAAATGTTTTACTGTTCGTCGTAGGAGGCATAGTTAAAATTCAAAACTATGCTATTTAAGGGCTACTATGACCTGCCAAATTTATTTTGTACCTGGCTAAGATTGTTTTGTGATTGACTTAGGTTGAAAAATTAGCGCAAGAGTCAAAAATGAATTAATAAGAAATATGTGAGCAAAAAATAGAGAAAATGTATCTTCGGCCGGTGATAAAGCTCGTATAATTTATGTAAATGTCGTTGAAATTGTTAGCGGAGTAATTTATATGTAACGCCCGCAAACGTTTCTTCATTTATTAGTATAATTTTTTGCATTCAATTTGACGTCTTGGACTTATTTTCAACCGAAGTCAATCACAAAAATCTTTGGCAGGTCATAGTAGCCCTTAAATAGAATAATTTAAATGTTAACTATGCCTACTCCGACTAACACAAAAACAATCAAACTTAATCAATTTGCATGAACTTAAAACCTTCCATTTTTACTTAAACGCCAATAACTTCTATAATCTTGGACGGATTTGAATGAATTATGTGGCGTTGTATGTTTAAGAGATAAATCTTTAGTGACCAGCAATAAAATAAATTTTACACAATTTTTTCGTGGTGGAAATCGCACTTAAAATCTAGCTTCTTTTTAAAAATTCATTAATTTAATGCAATGTTGCCGATAAAAGCCTTTATAACGCCGAAGTCAAGCACCGGATTAAGAAGTGGTGTATGAATGAATGATAGGGCATTCAATTACCTTCCAAGAAAGCATTACCATTTCATAATGAATGAATCGATACTGAAGATATACACATTTTTCTAAAGGTACTTTTTTCAGAATCCAAAAACTAGCTATTCCGCGATTTCTCGAAAACGGCCCCACTAAAAATTATTTGGACTGCATTTTTGGACTCAGCGAAGGGATTTACATATGAAATGACTGTCAAATGGTCGGGATCGGAAATGCTGTAAACTAGTGTAATCGACGTAGAATTGTCGCCATTCTAGAACTGCATATTTTAATTTTTTTTTTGTCATTTGCCCAAAAAAGGAACTTTATCTCGAAACCACGTTTTTCGAACTGGCGGTCATGATATCTCCAGTTACACTGAACCGATTTTGAAGATTAAAACTGAAATCGACGCAGAATTGTCACCATTCTGGTCTAAACCTCAATCATAATTTTAAAAAAAATGTACTATTTTTCTTTTACACTAAATTACAAAAAAAAGCCCAAAAATGGATTTTTAATTTTTTAATGGCCGCCATTTTGTCAAAAAAAATCATAAAAATTTTTTTGAGGTTCAGACCAGAATTACATCTATTCTGATTATAACCCCGTTTTTACTTTTCATTTCAGACATCCTGGAGACGTGGAATCATGGCCGCCAGCACTATAACTTTTTTTTTGGACACCCACTTTGACGGCCGAAAAATTTTGGAACAGCCCTCGCATCGGAGCAGTAAAAATATATTTGTTGACTTTAATCTGTTTGTAACATAATAAAATAAACAGAATTGGAAAAACTCTTTGCTTTTTCAAATAAGATTTTTTTTAAAAAAGGTTCATAAAACAGCCTCGACATGGAGAATACCCCCTTAAGAAACGAGGAAGGATTTAGAACAGCTTTCTTATAATTAGGGTTTATTTTCTTAATTTTAGTGAAAAAATTTTAAGAACTTTTTCTAAACTCAACGGCTAAATTACCCTCAAAATTATAAAGACAAATACAACTCAAAATTTAAAAAATTTTAATATTTTTTGAATAATTAAATACTTTGGAAAAATTTCTAAATTTTAGAAAAATTATTTAATTTTAGAGAGTATTTTTTAATCATTTTTAGGGCATCTTCACTAAAATTCAGAAAATCGTTTCTTAAATATGAAACATTTTCCTAAATGTTTCTTAAATACAGAACATTATTCTAAATCTTAGGACGATGTAAATTCTAGGGCGATTTTCTTAAAAATAGAAAAATAATCACCCAAGTATATGAATATAAATAGTTGGTACACTTGAAACGTATCCAGCTGCCCTCGTTCATATGTGTTAGATATTCAAATTTATGAATTATGCAATTTTATGGTTTTAAGGCGTAGAATGTGCAAAAATATTATTTAACACACGTTCATGCCCACAGTCTGCCGCAACTCCTCCCCCGCCCACTTGCACACACGCACACAGGCTCTTTGAGCACCTGTACTTTAACATAATTTGCCTGAATTTAGGTTACTCTGGTCTAATGGTCAACCGGGCGGATATTAAGGTGGAAAGTTGACCGGCCACAGCAGAGACACATCTGAATTATGAATATGCAGGCGCTTATCGCTCCGTGTGTGCTTAACCCCAGCAAAGTCGTGCACAAGATTTAAACAGCTGCAAATTTTATTTATCATCAAAACCATTTGCCATAGAACTTATGCATAAAGCCCATGTCGCACACGAAGCGTACTTTAAGACGGCCTTAAATTAACTGCAGCTTACAAGGACACGCGCACCTGTGTGAGGCGGCAGCAATAATTAAGTTTGCGACTTTTGCACGCTTTAAGCCATTTCAGGGATTCGGCCTTTGCGAGTAACGCTTCAGCCGTATATTGAAAAGTTCCCATTTAAATGGATTAAAAACTTTTTCACATCATTTCCTCACGATTAAAACGTTCAACGTTGCGTGGCGTGCGACAATGCTTGGGCAAAGCAATAACTATCAGGATCAAAAAGGATTCAGCAGCACAAAGTTGCAGTAACTATGAGGTTCTTACCGATTGTCAGAAGAAAAACAACAATAATATTTGTTCTTAAATTCATTATAAAATGATTTAATTATAAGTTGAAAGCTTAGTTTAGTTTACGAGTACGATTAGGAACTTTGTGGGACCGCATTAATTGTGGAAATTATTTCTCCTTCTCGAGACACCCTTTACCCGCCTTTTGGTGCGCTTTACCACAGATCAAGCCGTCTCTATCAAGATTCAGTATAAGTGATCTCAGCGGTCATCATGTTTTTTTTTCTGCTGTCGAAAGCAAAGCAAAAGTGGCCCAAAACAACGAGACTGCCTGCTTCATCATGTTCGATGGATTGCTTGGACTTTAAACAACTCTTTAACATATTAAACTAAATCTCATAACGTTGCTTCATAGCTTTAACTCAAAATTTAAGCAAAAAAGCGGACAGGCATCCCAAACACTCACACACACGCAAACATTTTGCGGCTTGTCTGATTAGGTTTCATCAAACGTGCCTAAAATTTCAACAACCCACATGTCAAACTAATAAACTTAAAGTGAAATCGTTTAACGAACACAATAAAAGCATAAAAAGGCTTCAAGTAAAATCTCAGACAATGTTTGACTTCCACTTCTCATCAATTTACATACATGTATTGTATGTATGTATACTAGGAGCACCATGGAGACTCAGGACCCAACGTTTGTACACATTAAATGCTGTGACATCAAGGCGGCAGAAAGTTATTTTAACTTTTTCATGTTGCAGCCGTTTTAGCGTTTTGTATCAAAAACATTTTTTAAGTCTGATGAGCTCCACTCATAAACTGCTGTGTGTATGGGCGTGATTTTTTTGTGTGTGTGTACTACAAACGAGCCAGTTGGCATAAGCATAATGATGATGAATGACTCCACCCGACACATGTACATATGAAGCGCAATAATACAGAGAATGCCTTCGGTATGAGCAAGGAAAATCCGCTCAAGCATAGCTGTATATAAGAGTTCGTTTATGAGATTCCTACACATAATCCTATCAGATAATCAATTTTCCCCAGATATAATGTTGTGTTAATGTTTATTCTTCCTTACCAGCCTGCATGCAACTCAGCCAAATTTTTACATTGAAAGAATAAATTATAAAAATAATTATGACACTGAAGCTGTTTTTTGAAGTAATTTGATTCGTAAGTAATTTTGGCTTTCATAATTGATCAGAGCGCGTTTTTCCCCGTTTGGCTTGCACACAAAATTAATTAATATGTTTTCCGTTATAACTATTTAAACACGCAAAGCTGATTACATTAAATAAACAAAGCGAAATCTGTTATAATTTTTTAATTACTCTTCACTTATTGACTTACTTATGCAAATGACTTTGGTTGCAGTTAATTATGTTTAAACATTTCTCAAAAGAGCATAATTGTGCACATTCTTTTTCCACTTAATGAAAATGTGTATTAAAATTTATAAATGTATTAAACAATCATTTGTGCATGTTTTATAAATGTCTTTCAACGTGTGCCTCATGATGTTCTGTTTTACGTTTTGCTTGCTATATACCATCTACACAGAAAAAACTCTATTAGTAAATTCAACCAATTCTGTGGTTAAAATAATCCAACTCATTGTTGTGGGTCAGGTACAGTAAAAGTGGCATAACACATAACGTAATGATTACAGTAGATTTCAATATAAAACCCGACTATAATATACTCTGTACCTAGAGTAGGAGCTGAATGCACTGCTGCTGGTGCGCTCATCTCTAAGTTTTTCTCTCTCTCTCTCTCTTTCTCTCTCCCTCTTTTTCCCTCTCCCTCTCTCTCTCACTCTCTAAGATTGTGCGGCGTTGGTTGTGAAAGGGTAAGAGGGGGGTGGCGGGGGGTTATTCACTTATTTGCTTATAACTTGAGAACCGCTTATCCGATCTTTATCATTTCTTCGGCAAATCGATACATATTGCTAATGACTAACTATCTCTATAAGGTACGAATCATCTGTCTACAAAACTGTGGAAGATATATGTTTTTTTCAAATTGCGGGGGATGGGAGGGGGCGTGGCAAAAATTAAAAATAAACTTGATCTGCCTGCAAGTATAAGAAGCATTTGTCACATACCTGTCAAACCTCTATCTCTTGCCATGTCTGATATCTGTTTGTTTCTACGTACGGACGGACAGACAGACAGACGGACATGGCTATATCAACTCGGCTGTTGATGCTGATCAAGAATATATATACTTTATAGGGTTGGAAATGATTCCTTCCCCCTGTTACATACTTTTACACAAACTTAATATACTCGATGTACCTTCGGTAAAGGGTATAAAAATCGAGGAAAGCTAACATCGGCTCGACCCAAGTTTATGTACCCTTGGAGCATGATTTATGACTTCCAGTTTTATATATATATATTTGGCATATATATGGGTGTACATTTCAAAGGCGAAAACAAAGGCTCTACATTCATTATTTTTTTTGGATACAACTACACTTCATTTCCTGCATAATTTTCAAACAATTTTTTGTTCAACATGAATTCGAAAATATATAAACTAGCTGCGTGTTCATTTTTATCATCAAGCTAAACGAAATTCTGAAGTTTTAGGTTGAGCACAAATGCCTTTGACCGTCTAAAAAAAATTCAAAACGCGCAGACACAGTGATAGAGCAAATAGGTTGAATCTTCAGATTGTTTCAGTGTTTCTGAGGTTGACCAACAGGAATTAACAAAAGTCCAGTGCGATTTTCTTTCAAAAACTCAATTCTGCACACAAAACATAGACAGGCTCTGAGAAGGGCGAATTATGACTCCAAAAAAGAGCAATATTTCGAAAATTATTTAAAATCCACCATTCACAAGCGGTTTCCGTAAACCAAACTGTATACATACATAAAATTTTTCAACAAATTTTGTCAAGGAATCGATTGCGGTGTCTAACTCGTCCGATTTTGATTACGGTTAGAGTTATATTTTATGAAAAACGGGAATGGGATTCTTGTCCGATTGCTGCACAAGTAAAAAAAGATGAAATTTTTTTCGGGATTAGTCCCTGCTTTGGAAGTAAAATTGGAAAAAGGAAAGAGCCCGCAGGCAATTTTTTTTAAAACGCGCGTAGTAAGGAGTTTATAATACAAAAATCTCGCGTTTTTTTTGTCCCAAATTTTCGTAGGCGACGCTAAAATTTAATCAATTTTTTCAATTAAATAATGAAAATTTGATTTAAAAAATTATGCGATTTTTGTATTTAGAAAATATAAGAAAAATTAAACAAGAATCCAAAAAAATCATATTAAAAATTGGCGTCATATTTCTTTATAAAAATGAAACAGGGCCCCAAAAATTAGTTCTTCGGTCTTACTTCATTTCTTCTTTTGAGGACTTATTTCATTTTAAAATTTTAGTTTGGAAATAATGCCCCAAAAAAGGAAATAACGCCCAAAATTTTATCAAACAGGGTGGTTTTTGTTTTCTATATAAATTGTTGGGGCCTTATTTCATTTTATATTTAGGGCCTTATTTCGCAGAGCCCTCAATTAATAATCATTGAAAACCTTTGCGGGATGTGTAAAGCAAATTTTAAAATTTTACCTTCAAGTATAACATAATTTCAAATCAAAAAGTGTTGTACACGTCATTTGTATTTTGCTATTGCTTTTAAGCTCTGTGGTTAAGTTGCTCAAAAATTGTAGTGTATTCTTATTTATTTGACATTTGACATAAGTAATTCACATATTTGTAGATTAAAACAGGAAATTTTAAAAATTAATTAAAAAAGAAACCTGCGTACGCCACTGTATGGTAGTATATATAAAATTGATCTGTACAAAGTTTGGGAGCGATTGCATTGAAAACAAAAAAGTTTTTCTTACTTATACTATTTTTCAGACCTATCTTTTGTATGGCAGCTATACTATATAGTTGTCCGATTTTTATAAATCTTATTAAAATTATGTAAAAGCATAGAAAACTTATAATTACGAGGTTTGGAGACGTTTGCTTAGAAAGCAAAAAAGTTTTCTTCACTAAGGCTACTTTTTCAACCGATCGTTTCTATGGCAGCTATATGCTATAGTTATCCGATTCTGCTGGTCTCTACAAATGTGCAGCGTATTTGTAACAAGAGACTTCGTGCAAAGTTTGGTTAAGATTGCTTTAAAACTGACGGAGGATATAGCAAAGAAACAGACGGACAGACGGACGATAGACGGACGGACAGACGGACATGGCTGATCAATGGCTGATCTAGAATATTTACACTATATGTGGTTGGAGATGCTTCCTTCTATGGGTTACAAACATCTGGACAATTTCAATGTACCCTCTGCAAGCGTATAATGGAGGTTGAAAAAGCTCCTACCAATAAAAATAAATAATTGAACCATTGTTTACAGTAAGCTCACTTGTGTAACACAGCACCAATACAAAAACCACAAATAATACAAATACCACAGACCACAGGGCCGCCCATGAACCTCAAATCAATTGATATAACTCGCTAATGTACCGTCTGATTGTTCATAAACTTATTAATTCCGATAGCAACGAGTGGAATCTAATACATTATAATCAATGAATTTTTTTTGTGACACTGTGTTGTTTAATCAATATTTTATGTTAATGTGATCTCGCCTATCCCGACCGCCCATTTATGGCAACATAGCATATACGTGATCATAAAACACAGTCTTACGAGTTGAGAATAAAAAGCTAAAAATTTACAGAGAGTTGGAATTTTTTTTAGATTACACTATTTTACAAAACTAAAAAAAATAAATGACCCATTTCAACTGAAATATTTTTGTAGTGTAGTTTGCAATGCTGATCTCAAAAATCAATTTCAAAAAATTTTTTATGGCTCCGTTTTTGAAATATGAATTTTTTCACTTTTTCGGTAGGTGCTCTTACATTTTAAGCCATATCTGACTTCACAATTGTCAGATAGGGTCAAGCCAGATATGAATCGAAAGGTAATTTAGCTGCCAACGATCGCGTCAAACATTATTTTAAAATCGGTTTGGTAGTTTTGATTCAACGACCAAATATATTTTGGAAATTTCAATTTTTTGCTCAAAAATGCAAGAAATTTCATTTTTTTAACACCTAGAAAAAATATAAAAAAATCAAAAAAAAATTATTTTCATTTTTTCTACTTAAGAATCGCATTTTTACGAAGACAATAATTTATTGGTGAGGAAAATCGAGTCACACGTACCGATGATGGATCAAATTGAGTAGATGAACTAACAGTCAAATTTGAGTATTTTGTGTGTTCACAAAAAATAAACTTGTATTTTTCTTCGTCGTTTGGTCACTTTATGAAGTAAGCAAAAAGCCAGAACAAAAATTATAATCAAGAACCGAACAAAAGTCGAAGCAAACGGAAATTTATTTTTGAATAATCATGAAAATACCACATTTTTTTGCATACAGCTCGTGTGTTTGTTCATAGATTTTTCTTCGTAGAAGTGCGATTTATTAGTAGAAAAATAAAAATAAATTTTGGGGCATTCTCGCCAAGACAGCCTGTCGGCATCACTGATACAGCTCTTATCCATGAACTAGAATCTTATGTAGAGTTGCTGACATCGGATATAATCTAATGGTTTTATCTGAGAATTTTTGAAATTTGAGATCATCGGTTGCAAATTCGCTGTTAATGGCTTTTAAAATACTGAGCAGACTCTTAAGTAACTCAAATCGAGTTCTAAAATTGATGCGAATAACTTCGTACTTGAAAAAGCATTTCTCGCAGAAACTCGTTCGAGTTTCCGCTCCCATTCTGTTTTGGCTTATCCACATGCAATCCCATTTCTTGCCACAATCATCTACAAGTTACAAGCAAACAGAATTTTGATTAACTTTTAATACACACAATCTACTTAATCTTAACATACCTCAGTAAAATTGATATATGAGCATGCATACATATTTTGCTTAGTTATTTACATTTCAGTTCTTTGTCATTTGTGACATTATTTTTTTTTTTTTGCAAAGGTATTGGATATTGAAATTAGAAAATACATACGCATATTTTGTTAAAACAATTAACTTACAAACAAAAATAATTTAATATAATTTCTTAGAAAATTGCTATATTTGCAAATTTTTAATCCGTAGTATTTTTATATTTTTATATAAAAACTTAACTCTAAATGTAGTCTAGTGATATCATTAATATAAAATTGGATTGCCATTTATCGTTTCCAGTAACGGCATCCGCCGAGGCATTGAATTAGCCAAGTTTTGTAAAACACTTAAATAAATATATTCCCACACCTTCACAAGTGCTGCATATAGCTGCATGAAAGTTTCGGACTCCTTCACAGCGCCGAATTTTGTGGCAGAAATTATGCCCTTCAGATCCTTAATTGGATTTAGAACCGAACTTAATGGCCACTGTAACAGAGGAATTTTGTGGGACCTGAAATATACCTTTGTCGGCGGGCAACGTGTGTGGAAGCTAGTTTAAACTATTTTTATCACTTAATATGAAGGATTCTATTTCTTCCTCCCGAAACTTATTTTTTTCATATTAGTTGGGGCTGGTGACCTTTTTGTTGCATCTAATAGTGATTGTTTTGGTCGGCTCAAGGTCAGGTGTATTTTATGTGCATTAATTTGTTGAAATAAAACACATTTCTCCTCTTTTTTTCCTTCTATATATTTCGAACCCCGTCGGGATTCGTCTTCAGGGCTGTAACATACATATAACAAACGAGAGCGTAAGTTAAAATCGGCTCTAACCGACTTCGATATACCCGTTACTCATGAAAAAACATGTTTAACAGTGTTCCCGCGTTCCTAAGTGTGACCATCCAAAAAGTATGCAACATTTTTTAGGGTTGGAAGCGGGGAGGGCTTGGTTCACTTTTTTGTTTATAACTTGAGAACCGTTCACCCGATCTTTATCATTCTTTCGGCAAATCGATTCATTTTGCTAATTACTAACTATCTCTAGAAGGTTCGAATCCTCTATCTTTAAAACTGTAGGAGATATAACGTTTTTTCCAAATTGCGGGGGCGGGAGGGGGCGTGGCCAAAATTTGAAACAAACTTGATCTGCGTGCAGATAAAAGAAGCATTTGTCCCATACATGTCAAACCTCTATCTCTTACCATCTCTGAGATCTAGGTGTTCATACAGACGGACGGACGGACGGACGGACAGACGGACAAGGCTAAATCGACTCGGCTGTTGATGCTGATCAAGAATATATATACTTTATATGGTCGGAAATGATTCCTTCTGCCTGTTACATACATTTGCACGTCTTTAGTATACCCTTTTTACTCTACGAGTAACGGGTATAAAAATATACAATTTACTTAAGTTAAGTCCTAAACATTTAACACATTAATTAAACATACAGTGCACAGCGACCGCTCTGTTAGCTGTGGAGTTGGAAACTGATTTGTTTTTTGTTGTGGTTAAGTAAATGTCTTTATATGTGTGCGCAGTTCTCAGTGTCAGTTCTAAAATTTAAACGTATGTGTGAAGCCATGGCTATGATATGGAGCATTTTCATAAATGGCCATTTGCGCATTCTTGTAATGTGGCTTGTGGCGCGATTTAGGTACCTTGGACTGATTCTGAAGATGCAACTCCTTTCGGCAAATTTGCTGCATGCGTTGTCGACATATTGGTAGACTTAGCTCCGACTTAATTTGAGCGCAGCCCATCAATTTTTTTAATGCTAGAGCCCTTATGTTTTGCTTGGTTTTGATTTTGGCAATATTTTTGAGGACTATTCAAAAAGTTTGGTTACTGTGTTACGACGGCATAAACTCTAGTTTTTAAGTTATTGACCCCAAATTTGGTTTATAATCATATTTTGCGCCCCAAGGACGCCTTGGAAAATTTTACTCAATTTAGACCAATATTTAATATAGCTGCTGGCTGGCCGATTTGCTTTAACTTTGTTGTTTCTTACGCTATAGAACTGAAATTCGGTTTGTACTCGTATTTTAAGCTCTTAATACGACTTACAAAATTTTGTTAGGTTTTGTAACGTTCAGCTTAGATCTAAATAACTTTAGATCATTACTCGGTACGGAGAATATCGTTACAAAATTCATTTATAATTCTTAATGTTCATACCAAGATACATGACGCATTTGCGGTTTCAAGATAGATATTTAGATATACACTGCCTTGCACTTGAATAGGGACAAGCATTTTAACGCGAATATACAACTTTTTGACTGAAACAATCAAATTGAATCAAAAGGCAAATATTTTTTAGCATTCAGTACTTCATTCTTTATTGAATTAACAAAAAAAATTGTTTTAAATAAACGTAGTCTTCTGTTAAAAAATTTTTTTTCAACGAGCTCTTCAAAAATGTCATATTTTTATTTTATCATGCACTTGAATAGGGACAAACTTGATTTCATCATTCTTATTAAGACTCCGCGCAATGAAGCTTTTATTTTGATATCATATAAACGTTTTAAGTAGAAAAAATACTGTGGTGGTGGTAAAAACAATTGAAAAAGGAAAAATAATGGCTTTTTAAGGAGTGAACCTTACGTACAAGCAAATTGCAGAAAAACAATTGAAATATGTTAAAGTGTTGTATGCAACTTTCTTAAAAACCAATTTGGCAATTTTCTTATAATTTTTAGCAATTTTTAGGAACTTTTTTTCCCAAATCTAGCAATTTTTGCATCGGAGATTCTGGCAGCACTGGACACAGGCAAACGGGGGACCGATTTTTGCGACCTCTGCTCTCGAGCAATATGTTCATCTTAAGCAGAATTAAGCTGCAACTTCTATTCCACGAAACACTGTTACACTTGTTGGGGTCAACCCAAAATTACACAGAAACAACACCTGGCATAATTGGGCAATAGCACAGAACAATGACAAACTAGTTATCAAATCTTAATTTAACATACCTAAACAAAAAGTTTGCATTTTTACATTTTTTATTTTGCTGCTTAGTTCTTTTGCATTTTTAGCTAAAATACAATTTGATCACTTGAAATTAACTTGATTGTTATGTTAATAATATTGCTTGCACACCTGTTCAATATTTTGTCACTGTAACTGCTATTTATGTTGACGCTATTTCCGGTAATTAGAAGTGAACCCTTGGCAAAACCCAAAACCAATGTACCGTTGTTGGATCGAAAGAAATAACAAAAAAAAAATTTTGCACATATATCAATTTAACTGAGGTACATTACTAGACAGCGGATTTTACGCAACTTTTAAATAAAGGCAGATTGAGGTGAAAATTTGGATTTATACTAATTAAATAACCCACTTTCCATTGAAACTGCATATCATTATATGCAAATTTTGTATATGCAAAATATGTAAAAAAAAAAAATATGCAAAAATATGCAAAATATGTAAAAAATATGCAAAATATGTAAAATGTATATAAAATAAAAATTATTATAAATATTAGAAATATGGCCAATATAGACGCTTAAATAGAAATTGAAGACCGAACGATCAAAAAATCGCGAAAGTTGATCATTTTCTTATAAGCATTTAATGGTCCAACACCGCACAATTCGGCAAAATTTTATATGAGTATTTAAAACCGCAGGCGTTGGCAAATGAAAAGTATAGTGAGCGTTCTAATATTTATTGAAAATTTTTACATTTTTCATAAGAGCTTAGATTATTATGAACATTTAATAGACGGCAATAGTAAACGAGTAAATACTGTAAAGGAACAAATGGTCAAAAAAATCGCGAAATATCAAAAATGAACATTTGAATCAACGGACCGAAGATAATCGTGAAGATTGAATAGATCGAAGACGCGTAAATAAGAGGTGTAGACTAAAAACCGCGAAATTTGTCAAATTTTTATTTGAGTACTTATGAAAGCGCAGGCGTTAATAAATAAGAGGCGTAGATTGAATAATCCAAAAATTTGCCAATTTTTCGTATGACCTATGATTATTATGAAGATGTGACGGGTAAATAGGAGATGTAGATGGAACGGCTCAAAGAATCGCGAAATTTGCAAGTTCTTCATATGATTAAAGATAATTTTGAAGAATTAATAAACGGCAATAGTAAACTAGTATAAATAGGAGCCGTATAGTCACATATTATTATTTGAGCTTGGTTTGAAAATTTGCAAAATTTTAGAGTTTTGGGAATCATTTCGATTTATGGCGAATTGTAGACCGGTAAACGGTTGATCCAACGGTCCGAGTCGGTAAAAAGATCAAGATCGGCCCAAAATCCGATATATACAAAATTTTATGATTTGTTTAGACTATCACGAAGATGTAATGGTTGGCAATTAAAGACGGGTAAATAAGAGACTATATTCTTTAGCATTGGTCCTCCATTATGTATATCGCGGTTCAGTAGTGTCATAATCATGACTATGTTATTATAATTTGTGGTATTGGAAAGCAGTTTCTTGAGTAATTAGCGGTCTTATTACCATGGAGAACCCTTAGCTTCGAATGGCTCTTATGCATTGATCCTAGCATTTTTCACTCTATAGGAGTACAATTTGTTTGGAATTGTTACTATTTTTGATCCTCTTTGGTATTTTTCCGCTATTTAATGATTTGTCGGTAACGGAAAGTGGTTTAAAACGATTCCTATAATCTTGACTATATTCTTTAGTATTGGTCTTCCATGGTATTTATCGCGGTTCAGCATTGTCAAATTCATGGCCATGTTACTATGTGTGGCCATTTGTGGACTTAAAGAGCAGTTTCTTAAGTAATTAGCGGTCTTGTTACCATGGAGATCCGTATTATTTCGCGATTATAAAAGTCGACAGTCACGGTAAATAGGTTAAAAATAACTTGCGAAAATATCTTCTGAACCCTGAGCAACGCATGCCGGTTACTTCATATGGAAAAATGTATTTCAAAACAGTTTTATGGCAAATCTTTTAGCCGTTTTTAAATCAAAAAGTATTTTTTATCACTCATCTTCTATTGTTGACCTTTAGTAACCCTGGCCTACTAGGATAATATGTGATCTGAAACTTGGAGTTTCATATAATATAGGTTTTTGCATATTTTGCATATTCTGCATATTTTGCATATTTTGCATATTTTAATATGCAAATATGCAATTTATGCAAAAATAGTTTTTAGCGGACTACATTTTCAATAAAAATAAGATGTGTGCAATCAGAAATTAAATCCGACAAGCGGTTCAAAATATGCAAATATGCAAAACCCGCTTTCTCCATCTTTATGGCAGAAACACGCAGAAGATTATTTAATTATTTATTCTTTAACCTGCTTTTTATAAGAACATTTGCAATAAATTATTGTGCAGTTACCAAATAGTTGACGCCAATTTTATCGCAACAATCACTTCATTCAACAGATGACTTTGATTAGAAATTCTGGGTTGCCAAACTATCGACCATATTATTCGATTCTTTGTATATAGACTATGTAATTTAAAGGTGTATTAAAAAAGAGTTTTGTTTCATGAAATTTTGGACTTTGTTACTTTTCATAGCTTTTTTTGTTGACATATTCCTCATGAATAAATAAATTTTCCCATACGCTGGGGCAATGCATCGGAAATAAAGTAAAAAAAATATAATTATAAATTTAACCCCCATAACACAGATAATGAATTAAATACCGAAAAGCCCTCAAATTTCACAATTCTCGTAGGTACTTCAAATTGACAAGCCAAATTTGGTTTTAATTTGTATGGGCTTAGCCGTAGTAATCAGCCGAATATTTCCAATTCGTTTAGTGGCGCTGTCTGTTTTACACGGCAAATGGATATTTTATTCATCAAGTGTCATTCTATTCAATAGGGTGTAAAATGTTGTATTAATATTAATGAAATCGGTGTGGTATAAATACTTAAATGGAAATGAATATGGTGGTTAAATTTATGAAACATTATTGTTAATTAAAATCAGCATTGTAAATAGTGGCCACATTACGCATACATATTTAAGAAGTATGTAGAGATAGCATTGTAAGTACAGCCTTTCAGTCAACTCCGAATTTACTCCGAACACGACGGCCTTCCCTGGCAACATTTTCCCCTTCGCCAATCGGGAAAGAGAGCAAAGCCAAAAACTACCCCTGCCAGAAACGAACACAAAAGGCGAACGCAGCGGCCTATAAACTTCGCATTTAAATCAAAATTAACCACAATAAACAAATAAATAAATAAATAAACGCATGCCGCAATCATGGGGGCTAAACTACATGCAATATTAATGAAGCGAATGCATAAAATTAACAAACAAGCCAACTGCATTAACGATAATAGCTACATATGTGAGCAGGGTTTTCGGTTCCAAATGCATAATTGATGTTTGGTCCGCAAAACTTTCAACTTCTTGGAAGCGCAGACGGAGAAAAGATGGTACGAAAATAGAAATCAGGGTTGAATTAGCTGAAAATCACAACGAATGATTAATGTTAAGGCTATATTAAGTGTGTCGAACGATTAAAAGACGGCCTTGCCCTTAAAACCAGTTTATTTATGACAATCATTTATCATTTGGTGCTGGCTCCGTTGGCTAGACAGGATGTGTGATAATGCACAAAAGGCACGTTGCCTTCTCGTACTATTATTTATTTGCTCTTACCTTTTGAATAAAAAATTGGCCAATACCCCAATGCACAGGATCGACAGAACCCATCGATATCCCCCCATTCGTTTGACTGGCACATGTCAATCAGAGAACAAGAACAGAGAAATAATCTCCGCTTGACATGAACTTAAAAGTATTATGACAAATATTTTGCAATCTCTGGACCAGGCTATGTCCCCATTGTGTGTGTGTGTGTGTGTTTGCGTCCGGGTGGACGTTTCAGGTATCCACGCACGATTCCGTTTAAATAAAATCTTGTCGTTGCAAATTTATTGTGGCAGATTTCTGCTCTTGACATGCACTTTTCTGTTGGCCCACAAAGCGAACGACTGATATTGCTGCCCGTTGTTCGCACTCTCACTTGTTGGCAAGAAAATCCATAGCGTATTTTCGCTTTCGTGCAACTGGCGCACTTCCCAGCCGGACATGCCGTAAATCAATTTTATATTTATTATTTTATGAATTGCAATTGCTTTTATTTTCGAGGCGACCTGGTTGGCTGTGCGGCATTTAAGTACGCAACGCGCAATTTAATTTACCGTATGCCATCTGCTCTGCATAGCCTGTTGTGCAGTTTGGGCCTCATTGAATACGCAGCACGTAATTTTGCGGTGAAGGCGACACTGTCAACTGCCAAGACGCTTGGAGTTGACACCTGCAACTGAACTTTACTTTAATGTGGCTTGCCCTTAAGTATGCCACCCAAGAAAATCGTTTCGTAGTTCGGAAATACTTGATGGAACTGAAATACAAAAAAGCCATACTGATACCCTCTTAAACGATGCTTTTTCCGTTTAAAAAAGGCATAACAAAAAAATTTTTGAGAAAAAATTAGTTTTAGGGTCTGCGACTTGGGTTCAAAGTTTATCACTCATACGTACTGTTGCCCTTGCCTACATGTTTAATTTTTCAGTAGTTGGCGTAGACTTGGTTTGAAGTCATAACATTTCACAAAAAGGTACCATGACCATTGAAAAAATTGTTTTTAATATAGCCAAGACAATATGAAAATAATATTTACTAAATATATATTTATTCGAAATAGTATATTACTGCAAAATTTCTACTATTCTGCGCTGTTCACTTCTAGATGAAAGCAAGTTTTAGCCGTACACTAAGAGGCTATCAAGATATCTTTGAAGTGAGGTCGCACACGAACTGAACTGAAGTGCTGCGCATCACGGTTGCAGCCGTTCCTGCGCATAGTCTATTTTTACTGTGCTGCTTATAAATAGACTATCGTCCATTTGATAATTCCCATTCTTTCAGGATCAAAAAAAATGGGGATTACTATACTACTATGGCAAAAAATTACGGGTAGTTGTTTATAAATTTAAAAAATCTTTATTTATTCTTGTAAATTCATTTCATTCCCCTCAAAGTAGTCTCCCCCGAATGCATTACATTTGTGGCAACGATTTTTCCAATTTTAAAAACATGCTGCAAAGTCCTCTTCCAGTATAGTCTTCAATTCTTTTTTCGTTTTGAGTTCTATCTCTTTTATCGATTCAAAACGGTGTCCACGGAGCGGTCTCTTGAGTTTAACGAGTTGCCCATGATAGCCCAAATGGTCACTCAAAATGGTTTTCACTGTTATGTCGCTGGTATCTGTCTAGAAGGTCCGTGCGTTCATGCGGACATGGCCCTTGGAACCCCGCTCGTGGACCATGCTGACTCCTACCTGTGAGCCACACTAGTCGAACTTTCCTTATTGGATAGGCTTAAAAATTTAGTCCCATATAACAGCGTGGATAAAACGCATCTCTTCGCTGGAAATGGGCTCGCTTCGTCAAAATTTGGTCTTAGTCGACCGACCAAAAATACATTTGATTCCTGCTCCATATTTATTTGTTGCTCGATTAAATTCAAATTTGACAACTTTTAAAATGATACGAAGAGTTCGTCGACGAAATTTCGATTCGGTGAACGTGTCGTATACGTAATATTTGTGGAAACTTTGAAGGCTTTTCGCAGAGGTTAAAACATGAACTAAAATTTTTTGATTTTTTTATTTATTATGTACACCCTAAAAGTAATCGTTTAAGCTGGTATCAGTTAACTTTCTTATCGGCGCACAGTGGCCGGATTCGCGAATTTGGCGTTGCAAAAATCGTAACTTTTTAACGGAAAGAGATATTTGAAAAATTTCAAAGGGGCGAGGATAGAGAATTCCTGTAGCTTTAAAATGAGCGTACGTTCATCTTTGTAGGTTAACAGGAGGACTCAGGATCGGCTGCCAAAGTTGATAGTTTAATACTCTGAAAAACACTAACAGTGCTTAAAGTTAGTTCGGACGTTTCCTTGGCATATTTGAACATTATTGGCCGGCAGAAATGTACTGATGAAGGCCGAGGATTTTTCCAGTGATCCACATTTCCCACTTTTCAGGGCAGGACCGAACATGTTTCACTCACTGGGCGTCCGGAACTAATCACTGCTGTAAGCACTCTGTCCCGATGATCCATCGCAGACCCATTTCAGTATAGGGTCAGGTTTCTGGCAATCAATTCCGATTCGGTAGACTTTGCATAATGCGTCTCCTGTGTGGTCCACCAAGTCCTGAAGTTTTACTTGTGCCGATACTTCGGTGACTTCCACAGGGACTGAACTGCCTCCTTTTACAGTTATGTCTTCGTAGCTGGGAAGAATGTCCACGTTGTGCTTCCTTAACGAGTCTCTCATCATCTTATACTTCTGCTTGGAAAATCCCACGTCCAAAACAGGGCCAAAGCTTCTTCCTGAGGTACTTGTGGGCTGCATTTGGCGGTGTTTGATGTTGTCCTTAATGCGCTAAGACGACAGTAGCATTGCTACTTTGTTATAGTAGATCTGTTTCTCCCAGTCTTTTGAGGACGGATAATGCCCCGATAGATGCCCGTGCTAATTTCCATTGTGGTACCTTGATGCTTCCTTTTCCTGGTAAACGTAGAGCACTCATCGATAGATTTCGTTGGTCTGCCTCGTGGTTGCCCAGAAAAGTGCTGGCCATATCGTCATTATCTTTGAAAGACGTAAATCCATCCACCAATTCGAGTTTTTAAGTATAAATCCATTCTCGTTCATTTGCTAACTTCCATTTATTGTAGTCGTAGAATATGTTTTTTATTTGCGTCGTAATGATTTTTCCCATCCTTCAAATCGTCATTTGTATAAAGTTCGGTTTTTACCAACGACTCGAAAGCTTTTGGGATTTCGCGGTTTTAAAGAACTCAAATAATTTGCTGTTGTCCATTTTCGATAATACAAATATCACTATGTGTGCGTACTTTTCGCTCGACTGTTCAAATCTGAATAATCTGCCTTTACTGGAGTAAGCCCTTTATAAGTATGTTCACAAGGAACACAGGTAGCAACAGGTAAAATAGGCATGGTCTGAAAAAAACTAAATTCTTTTGAAAGGGTTACGCAATACTAGGTAACAATTCACAACACCATCAAAAGACAATGACCAACTTCATTCATAGCTAGTACCTGTTGAAAGGGTCACTCGAGGGTGGTAAAAATTTAACATTACCATTTCTCTCTAATTAAAAAATATAAAATAAAAAAGGTGAAATTGATGTTTCCCGGTCTATCAAAGTTTGAAAACTCAACCAAAAATAGTGTACAACCTAAACGTAATGGGGAACATTCTACTTTGAAATAGTACAGTTAATTAATGTATTCACATTAAGAATTAATGCATCTTTTCAAAAAAATCAACCAAATTCAAATCGGTATTACCGTTTGGTTTTTATAGCCAAAGTTGACATTTGTAACCAAAAAATGCAAAATTCAGCAGTTAAAAAATTGTTCAACTTTGAACCACTGTAACAACCGAAATAATTGACCAAATTCAAAAAACCAAAGTTTTCTGGGCTATCTAGGGTTCCCTTTATTGAAAAAAAAAAATTTGCTCAAAAAAATCGGACATCAAAAATTGATTTTTGCAACGCCAAATTCGCGAATCCGGCCACTGTGCTGCGTCCACCCAAGCGTACACTGAAAAAAACAAGGTGCGGCTTTAGTATTGCTCCAGAGTTTACCAGGACTGTTCTGTTACACGAATTCAGTTGATCGAAATTGGTAATAACGGTGACTTCTAACAAACGATGAAAGAATTCGGTCAAAAGGTTTTGCCATGAAGAAGGTCGAGTGAAGATAGTTTTTTTTTTATATAATTCAAAATTGGATGATGCGGGACAATTAACAATTAACAATTTAAGCTGTGTGCTTGGTCTTTCGGTTTTCCGAAACGTTTGAAATGATGAAGCAATATTATCGCGACTTAAAAATAATTGTAATGACTTGAATGACGTCAATCCTTTTCGACAGAAAAAATTACCGAAATCGATTACGTTCCAAAATCTTCCCTTAAATAAATAGTAATCGATCTTGATATCTCCAAATCAAATATGATATTTTAACCGAGTAATTGGGCCTGCGAAAGCTGCAGCCCAAAGTACACAGGAAGTTTTAATAAAAACAAGAATAACAGATAATATATGGAAGGGTGCCTCATTTGACTTCTTCTGACTTTTTCATTTACATTACAGTTAGCCGAAAAATTTAAGTAAAGATCGTACTTAGTTCACTTAATTTCTTGGATTAAGGGCATAAGGGAATAGACTTACATTGCCAGCTCCAAAAAGTGTGCTATGAAAAACGCGATTTATCTAGCGACATATCTAGTTGTAACGATATGGTTATGAAGTGAGGGTAGATTTATGACCTACAGTATAAACATCTAGCTCCTTAGTTAATGCATTTAATCTGGTTTTTGATATTATACAGAGACCTAGTTTGAACAAATTGGGAAAGCTTTAGAATTTTATAGGATCATGAAAATTTTGAACTTATTTTTTGAAGTGTTATTTTGTTTCAAAAATGTTTTGCGGTTGACTTTAGAATAAATTAGATTGCGATAAAAAGCATTTTGCACTTATATTTGGAGAAAATCGGGCTGTACTTTAGACGATAACAAACTAATAGTATGACCAAGAAGATGTTATAATTGTTAAAATTATAATTCAAATACCCCGAAACAGTCTTAAAACAAGTATTTCGAGATTGAAAGAATCGTTCTTGATACAATAGTATTGTACTTGAATTAAGTGTTTTCGTACTGACTGTACTATTGACACCGTTTGAACTTTATTTAAGTACAAAGTTCTTGGTTTTTTTCTGAGTGTATGAATCATTTCGTCCCTTGAATAAAGGGCATAATGAAGTCGGGCATAACCTAGACACGTTCAAACGTTGACCGAAATACGTAAGATCCTAACAAAGTACGAACAAAACAACGTAGCATAAAGTCAACAAAAGCTGAACTTAGCGCTAAAAAGGACAGCTGAGAGTCGGTTATCTGTTTTTTGTCGATCCGGTTGTTATTCGAATAAAAGATAATCGTTTCGGTTACCAGTTTCCAACCGGTTAAAATAAATTCTAAGCTTGTTTGCATTGTATTCGTATTGCTTGTTTTTTAATTACATAAGAACTGAAAAATGAAAACAGCTGCATTCTTTCGCAAATTTTCGACAACCAAACATTTTCTCAAAAGCATGATTTTTCAAATAGACTTTCCTATTGAAAACGTACTAAGTATACTTAGTAAATACGTATTTACTCCTGAAACAGAAAACATGAATCTATTAGGACCAACAAATAATAGCAATAAAAACAAGCATTTACCAATAAACTATCGTCCCAAATGCGTAAGGCCGTCAACCTAAAGGAAAAGCATTTTCCCCTGCAGGTGCTTTTCGATTTTGTTAATTGCCATCTCTGACTTTCAAACAACCTCATCTCGGACGTTTTGAGGGTTTCTCAAATGTGGACATCCCACACCAAGCCGAATGAGATTAAGGATTTTCCTTAACCCCAAAGTCGTTCATTAATGAAAACGACGAGACATCAGCTATGTCAATGACAATTTAATTGATGTTCGTCAATCTAAACTACTTTACTTGAGTTGCGTTTCTTTCAAAATATCTCCGTGCATATCTTTTTATGTGGTCACCCTAACACAGTGCCGATTCTAAGAGCAAGTCTGCCTCCTTTTCCCCTGCTATTTTTCTGGTTTCGGTATTGGAAAAGAAATTCTTTTGGTAAGACGATTTTCCGCCAACATCTTATATTATCCATATAAATAAATCAAAGTCGGGTTGGCCACATTATTTTTAACTCAGGAAGGACTGGACCGATTTTAATGATCTCGGTTTTTTTGGATTCGTCTTCTCCCCCAAATAGCAGATATCCATTAAAATATATTTAAACAACACCAATTCACCAATTCAAAAAATTCGCTTAATTTTATAATGACTTTAGAGCAGAGACTGTCAACGAGAGAGAGGCTAAGAAGTGAGATTGTATAAAGAGCCGTAAACCAGCTTCGGTCTGACGGCATCGAAATCTAAATAGAGAAATATCTTTGGCCCTTGGGGGCATACGGACACAATTGCTGGATTAGATTATCAAAAAAATGTTATATTTGGCCATTATAATAAAAACTTTACTCAATCGATTTGTGTTTGCTAGTAATTACAAGAATCGAATTTTTCTCCCCCCACTAACCATATTAACATAAGCTTCTTCGTTTTTTCTGCTCTCTCGCTTAAAATTTCGTCCATTCTTCAGTGAAATTCGTTTGACCTTTTACCTTACCTGCAGTTTGAACTGTTTTTTATACAATTAACACAAAATTGGCAGTCACGAAACTAACATGTGGCAACGGCTTAATTGAAATATTTCACGCTAATGACGGTTCTTGTGCTAATATCCCACATATCCAAAGTCGTAACCGAAACTACTTATTAAAATGCCAATGGATTGTGTTTGTTATTTTGAGGGATCTTTAGCCAGCCACAGCCACAAATTGAGGTCGCCGGCACGGAAATCCACATTTGCTGGCAGTGGCAACATATCGCATGCCAATTTACAAAATTGATTCCATCCGCTCGGCCGGGTAGGCTCGTTGACACTGGCAGGAGGCTGGGTACTGCGCACACATTAACGAAATTTGCATATTAATTAAAAGTTAACGACGTTGAACAACAAAACATCCGCCAGCTGGAAGAAACAACACGGAAAATAATTTGCATTCGGTTCTATCGATGCTTCACAGGTTGCTCTCGAGTGCATCATTAGCCCAAGTGTGGGGCTCAAGTTATAATTGCCACAAAACTTTGGCAAATACTTTTTGATTTGCCGTTTGCATACATCTATAAGTATTTGTTGCTGCTTTTTGGAGTTGGGCAAATCCAATTTGCAGTGCTCCAATCGTATCCCATGCTATCCAAACAAGGAGGCGTCGTTCTCTTGGGCTTAGTAATTGCCATAAGGAGGCCCAAAAAGCAATCTAAGTTCGTGCGAGGAGGGTGAAGTCAAAAATTGTTATAAAAGATTCTAATAAAATCTAAACTATTCTCAATGCCAATTTGCCAACGTTTCAGAGATCAAAATGCATACTTTTTGTGGACTTCTTTTATTAATGGCCAGAAATGGGGGGTGAAGCTATTTTATTTCATTTTCGTTTGCAAATCGATACTATTTTGGCCAAACTCAAATTGAAATGACACACAGACCAACCACAAAGCTATCTGGCTAGAAAAGTTAACCCAAGTGACTAGCAAGCAACTTGTGCAGCCGCACAATTGAAATAATTGCCCAAAACTGTTCCTCGAGCGTAACCGAATGAGCTAACCAATTTCAAATCGAAGATAACTGCACACACAATTGTGTTCAGATAGACAAACTAAAAGAACCTATGCCTAAAAGTGCAGAGGCAGCAACTCGATTTGTGAACTCCAATGAAAAGGTAAAGTGAGAGAAATTTTACAAAAATTTTGAATAGAAAAAGAGAAACTGGAGCATTTCAGGACTGTCTAAGTATATTCGCTTTATATCGATGATATAAAGGTAGGGTTACCTTTGGCGACCAAAAAAAATGCCAGAACTAAGGACTTGAATCAATCACAAACGGTGTCAATAGTACGGGAAGTACGAAAATACTTGATTCAAGTACAAAATTCCTATTTTAAGTACGCTTTTTTAGTTCCGAAATTCTAACTTTACTATTTAACAAACTTTTTGGTCTGGCTTTTAGGTTGTTATGGTCTCAAGTTCAACCGGATATACTCTTTATTTAAGTTGAAATTTGAAATTGAAATGCCGAAAGTCTATCCCGTGGGATAGGAACTAATAATTCTGCCGGCGTCGCAGCTGACACACGCATAGAGAGAAAGAATGCGTGAGTTCTGAAAATAGCACGCTCGGCGGCTTGCACTCTCACAACGGTTTTACGAGGCATTTGTTTGTTTGCTTGTTGTCATGTTTGACGTCACAACGTTTACTTCGTGTTTCGATGCTACGCACACCAGCGCAAATCTTAATTGTGTGAGTCTGGGCACCGCTGTTCGAAAGCCAAAGTCTAATAATAAAAACAAAGCAAAGCTACCTCTTTTTTTTTTTTTTTTATTTTTTTTTTTTCAAAAGTCAAAGTCAAAGTAAAAATATCTTGAAAAAAATTTCAATTTATAAAATAAAAGCTCAAAATAATTTTGACCATTATTTCGTGGTCTTAAATATTATACATATACCTAACTAAACTTTTAAAGTACAAATTTATAATCAATAAAATGAAAATGTATAAAACGATGGAGTTTTTTATTTTTGTTTTTTGTTGTTTTTTGTTTTTGGTTTTTTGTTTTTTTTTTGTTTTTCGGAAAAGCAGAAGCATAATCAAAAGCGGACAAATGAAACTTATGGGCAGTTTTTAAACACTGTTTCTTCAGCCATACATGCCAAACACAAACAAAAAACAAAGAGCGTTTACGTTGAGCGTTTAATTTTTATGCTCATCTGCTGACTGTTCATGTGCGAGCGCTCACTTGGACCGCTTCTTTTTTGCCCTAGAATAGCTCAACTGAGAACGGTCAACTGAAAACCAAAACAAATCGAAGTGAAGTGTTCTGCTCAGAGAGAGAGAGCAAGCGTACATGTTTTTTTTCGGTTACGTTAGTGTGCAGACGGCAAAGGGATAAACGGTAAACGTTATTTGAGAGCTCTGTAAAATAGGAATAAAATGTTTTTGGTTAAAATATATTAAACTCTCAAGCTATATTCAACTTGTTTTTGAAACCAGATCACCGTAGCTACGTTACGGTTATTTTTTGGCAATTCCGAACCGAACCTGATCCGCAGCAGAAAAATGTTTTCCGCCCGAGCCTGACCTTGAACCAGAGCATCGAAAGTCGAATTGGGTTGTGTTCCAACAATGAAACAAAATTTAATCCCGACAAGAAATAAACTAGCCACACAGAGAAAAAAAAAATATCAAATTCATGCCGATATTAACCAGATTAAAATGAACTTTACAAAAATATCAATATTTTCATATCATTTTGACAAGAAAGTAATACCTTTCATATCCAAATTAATATCAATCACGTAAATTGATATTAAATAGTTTCAGAAGATACTAAAAATACTAAAATTATATGAAAAAATAACAATTTGAAATTTGAAATATATCAATTTAATATTTTATCATATCGGCTTAAATATATGAAAAATATCATTTTCCCCGGTTTAGTCTCAATTATGTAACAGGCAGAAGGAACATTTCCGACCATATAAAGTTATATATTCTTGATCAGCATCAACAGCCGAGTCGATTTAGCCTTGTCCGTCTGTCCGTCCGTCCGTCCGTCCGTCCGTCCGTCCGTCTGTCTGTATGGACACCTAGTTCTCAGAGATGGTAGGAGATGAGCTTTTGACATGTATGGGACAAATGCTTCTTTTATCTGCACGCAGATCAAGTTTGTTTCAAATTTTTAGCCCCCTTCCGCCCCCGCAATTTGGAAAAAGTTATATCTCCTACAGTTTTAAAGATAGAGGATTCGTGCCTTCTACAGATATTAGTAATTAGCAAAATAAATCGATTTGCCGAAGAAATGATTAAGATCGAACGGTTCTCAAGTTATAAGCAAAAAAATTAGAACAAGCCCTCCCCGCTACCACCCTAAAAATGTTGCATACTTTTTGGATGGTCACACTAAGGTACGCGGGACACTTTTACCTGTTTCTTTTTCATGAGTAACGGGTATAAAGTCGGTAGAGCCGACTTTAACTTACGCTCTCGTTTTTCTGTGCACATCTGACTTGCAACCAGTTACCTAACAAATTTAAATAAAAAGCGCGCCCGTCTTTAAAAAATACTAAAAACTACCTACAGCAATAATTTTCGTTTGTCTTTCTTTTTCTCTAAATTTATTTGTACAATTTATACTTTTAATTTTAGATTTTAGTTTCATAATTAATGTAAAATATTAATATTACGTTAATAATTCCATCGTTGTTTTTAGTGATTAGTGCTTCCAGATAAGTCCTGTAATTTTAGCACTAAAAAGAAATATCAAAAAAATACAAAAATAAGCATGAACCGAGCCCCTAATATATATGACTTCTCGAACCTGAACCCGAACCGGGCCCGGAAAAAATATGTTCGGTTCTTAAACTCGTTCTTAAACTCTATAATTGTGCATTTTTATACCCGTTACTCGTAGAGTAAAAAGGGTATACTAAAGTCGTGCAAATGTATGTAACAGGCAGAAGGAATCATTTCCGACCATATAAAGTATATATATATTCTGATGAGCATCAACAGCCGAGTCGATTTAGCTTGTCCGTCCGTCCGTCCGTCCGTCCGTCCGTCTGTCTGTATGAACACCTAGATCTCAGAGATGGTTGAGATATATTTACATGTATGGGACAAATACTTTTTTTATCGAGTCAAGTTGTTTCAAATTTTGGCCACGCCCCCTCCCGCCCCCGCAATTTTGAAAGAAGTTATATCTCCTACAGTTTAAAGATAGAGGATTCGTACTTTTCTAGGAGTAGCAAAATGAATCGATTTGCCGGAACAATGATAAGATTGTCCCCCCGATGGTAGTATAAAAACCCTGTCTGGGTTTGGTCTGATTAGTTGTCGTGTTATTTTAATTGCACTTTTAACTTTAAAGCTTCAGTGTAAAATTTACTATTTAATGTTCCGTAAACTATTTTGAATTTTCCTTTTATATCTTTAGAATGGTTGTTGCTCCTTCATAATATTTCTTTGAACAGTGTGAGTTAGTGAAATGCAACATTTTTATTTTTTAAATTCACCAATTTCCGTCTATGATTTTCGCACAAAAGCTTTTCCGTTTAATAACAAACTACTACACTCCTGCCCAAAACTACACGACACCCCGAACATTTTAGTTTCGACCCTGGTAGGAGAATGAGAAAGCATAATACTACGAAATCAAGTATGCAGAATGAGAGCTTAACGAATTCTGCTTAAAATCTGATGTTCTTATCTCTGATTACATCTCGCTTTTTGAAGTAGCAGCAAAAAAAAGCAAAAAAGTTCGACGAATGTTTATTAAATGTGTGTACAAAATTTGTCCATAAATGCTTGCTTGTAATTCTCAAGTTCTAATTCCACACTTATCCGATTTAAATACACGCAACTAAAATTTGCGGACAAAAAATCAAAAGTTACATCCTTCATGGAAGAGTCACTTAGAAAATGTCGGACAAGGCAATAAATAATAAAATTTCATTAAATCATAGTAATTTATGAATATATGTAGCACAATAGAAAAATGTTATATGATGTGTTGTTTTTTGTAAGTTCGCAGGCTCATTTAACAGCGCAATAATAAGCACAAGGTTTCTTTGAAAGGTTCATCGATAGAAAGAAGTGTATTATCGTGTTAATAGCAGGTGCTTAGCAGACTCTGCAGAATCTGCAGAATTTCAACTTTTCCAAGAGAAGTTTTCTTGGATTTTAAGATGAAAAATGTGGAAAATAAAATTGATATTTTTCCAAACTTTAATAATTCTTAAAAATCAGCTGATATGAAAAATTTCACATAAAAGTAGTTGGTTTGTCTCTTTTTATAGCGATTTTGAAAGTTAAGGCCAAAAAACTATAAAAATTTAGGTTGCTGTTTTGCTGTTGTTGCTCATAGATGCAAAAATTTAATTCAGAACGCATTATCTGAATGTAAAAGTGAAAACGAGGTTATGTTAGGAAATGATGTAATTCTGGTGTGAGCTAGGATATTTTGGATCCATCAATAAAAATGAAAGTCAATATTTTGAAAACCGACCGCAACCACTTAATTGGTTGTAGCTCAGTTATTTTTTGACCGATCAAAAAAATCCTAGTTCACAACAGATTGGTGGGTATTATGAGTAATTCAAAAAAAAAAAATTTGAAAATCGGTCAACAGTTACTCCTTTAATTTTTGCAACCATTTTGGAAAAACTAAAATTTCAAAATGTAAAAATTGACTACTTTAACCCCCAAAGAGGCCAAATCAAGCTTCTCTCAATCTCTTGGCGGGTGTGCTTTATTCATTTTTTTGCACAAGAACGAACGGCAAAGTTGGAGAATTTGCTTTTTCATGGCTAGATTACTTCACTACTGGCGCCAATAGCTGGTGAAATAAAATTTTTTTTTAATTTGTTTAAGGTATACAGAATCCGTAACGCAAATATCTCGTAAACCTGAAGTTCTGGAGAAAATCGGACAATCGATTTGGCAAACAGCGATTAAAAATACTCATGAAAAGTTATCTATCATATCTTTTGGAAAAGTTGGCCTTTTTTTGCAAAAACAAAGAAAAATCTTGGGGCTCGAGCTCCTGATTTTACAGCCCAAGTAAAACACTTAAGCTCAAAATTAGAATTAAATTTTTGCTATAAAAAAAAACGGCGCGATATTTTTAAAGGGAGGTTTTAATTTATATGAAAAACATTTATTGGAGAGGTTGGTTTATATCATTTATTTATGAAAAACAATTTCGGTCAAATGACCGGCCCTTAGTACAAGGGTTAGTTTATTTGTGGAGCCAGAAACGAGCAACGGCACCAGGCGAACATTAGCGGACCTCTCGAAGCAGATGCTGATCTGAATGTGTCAGGTCAATCATACTATATGCACGCCAATATGGCCCCTGGTGGCGGTCCTTCTACAGCCGTGGATGTAAAGGCGCATACAGAAGATGTGCCCTTCGAGGACGCAGCACTAGTTCTCGCTGGAATGGACCCTCTCGACCTTCTAGCTACAGAAAGTAGAAGCCCTCCTACAGATGAGTCGCGACGGGAGTCTACTATGACACAGTGGCAAACGAGATGGATGTCTACAACCAACGGCACGGACAAAGACTGATAGCGGATATTCGGCCGTTGGGTAGAAAACACGGACAAACCGACTTCTATTTGACGCAGCTACTAACGGGACATGGATGCTTTAAATCCTATCTTTATAGGTTTAAGAGTTACGAGACGGATCCGTTTTCAAATTCTTAGAAGACGCAGAGCATGTCTTTTTTGTCTGTCCGAGATTTTCTGCAGAACGGGAAAGTTAAGTATAGGCATTGGGAGACCATTACAGTTATGGATATCCTCTTACCGCAAACAACTGAACAATTTGACGCCCATACCTTAAAAAACCTATTAGTTGAGGCTTTCGCCATCTCTCCCTTGTGAAGTATTTGGAGGACTCTACACTTTGGAAATTATTATTATTATATATTTGCTATGAAGATTGTATACTCTTTTTTAGCATCAACAAAATATAACCATGTGCATCTGTCCATCCGTCCGTCCGTATGAACAAACAAATCTCAGGGATGGTAGGATATAGAGGTTTGACAAGGATCGGACATAAACTTCTTATACTTGCAAGCAGATCAAGTTTATTTTTAATTTTTGTCACGCCCCCTCCCGCCTCCGCTAAGAGGGAAAATATTGCAAGATAAGATAGGTACAGAGTACTTGTTCACTTGTTTTCTGAGTGCACTTACGTCATACACACTCATTGCTAGACCTCGGATTTTGCATACTTTAAAAACAGATTTTAATCCCAGTAGGTCGAAATGGAACACCCGAAATGACAAAAAATTTCTTTCAAAATGTATTCCCCAATAGGATTAAAATCTGTTTCAAAATATGGAAAATGCGAGGACCACTCAGTACACCCTTTGTAACTTTGCTACAGGGCATAACAAATCCTTCTCAAATGCATACTTCCCCCCTTTTCGCTGTTTAGGTGCACAAGCTTACGTGCTGGCAATTAGTAACCCAATATTTGCCTACGGACCACATAAATCTTCACCTGCTTTTAACTGAGGCTCATTAGACGCAGTCCAAAAGGGCTGAGCATACATAAAATATGCCCACAACTGACGGGCTTAAGTCTGATCTGGAAACGCTCACTTGCAGACGGAGGCAGATTGCGAGAAATCGAATTGATTGATGACCAGGAGGCGGCGGCGGCGCGTCAAAGCAAAACAACTTTAAACCAACTGGGAGCTAAACATTTTGAACCAGGCAATTAGACGAGTTGCAATTGTAAACAGAAAGATGCCCCATCATGGAGTCCCTCCTTAAGCTGCCCAGACAACACTAATAAAATTTTCAATAACATTTTTAGCAAATCATTTGATTGCTCATGGTAACTGACGGTCACAGCAACAAAGTAAATATTAATAACTCAGACAACGCACAAAAAGGTGAAGGCTAAGCTTGGCCAGCTTCTCAGTTCGCTGGGCAAACAATGCCCCAGCTGAGTCTGACCTGGGATAGAGATGAAGCTTTTCAAATAATAATAAAGCATTGGAAGGCAAAGCAAAAGCAGTGAATAGACAAATAGTTTTGTTGTTGATGACAATACAGAAAATTTCAGGCAAAGCTGCAGATGGAAAAAAGTAGCCCCGGCGCATAATAAACTACAGGCGACCGTAAACAAAATGGAAATATTTGCCACACATATAAAAATGTAGAGTGCAGCTTACCCTGGCCAGGCCACATGCTATGACTAAATATTAAAATTCATACGCCATGTTGTACAACAAAATCAGTTGTGGGTCTCTACGACGATTTTCATTAGGCAAACAGCAGCAGAGCAGATTTTCCGGAGGGCGTTGGGCGGAGCAACGCCTTCTGCAACAATTGCACAATTTATGTGGCATATATTCAAAGTCAGTCCCTACCCGAAACTGAACCCGAACCGAGCGCCCAGGTCAGTTGGCCCCCCCTGCAATGGTACTGTCAATCCAGCAATCCTGCCACGCCTCCGCAACGTGTCCGACAATGCCCTGAAACGAGTCGTTAAGCCACAAGAAAAAAAAAAACGGAAAAGGGTGAACTATGCAGGTTAGGCACACAACTCACCTCACCCGTACGCCACACACTCGACAAGAAAACTGCAAAAATATTACAAATTCAAAATGCTAAATGTGCATTTAACTTGTGTATTTATGTAAATCTCTCGGAAATTATTTTAGCTCACAGTCCGCAAAGGTAAAGTATGAGAGAACACAAAACCGCTAGCACAGCCAGAATGAGAGATGAAAGCGGTGGGTGGGGCGCGGGAAGCGGATGAGGTGGGTGGCTGTAATGAAAATGCCATACCAACTGCACATCATTTGAATTTATTTTCATATCGCATATTTATCTTCACTTTTTTTGCAGTCTGCCATATGCTCATTCCGATTCCGCTTGTCTTGTCTGCCAATTGTCACCATTTTGGATTGATGGCAAAGTGAGCACCTGGCAATCATAATGGGACAATTAGTAAAAATTATGGTCAAAAGTTTGGATTAAAAATTGCATTTATTACTGCTAAGTACTTTCTTGCATCAAACAGAGGGGAGTTTACTGTGAAAGGGTTCGTGATGATTAAAGTTCGTGAGGCAAGGTTTTAAATAAATCGACACATAGTTTCTCGTTTCCCGTGCCCGAGCCGCAGAGCCCTTGAGTCAACCAATTTTGAGGGAATACAGAATGTAATATTGTGGCAGCGTAAGACTATATCTGTACGAAGTTCTTCAGGATGAAATAGTTTGATCCTATATAACTCTATAAGTCTGGCAGTTAAGTATTGTAATGAAGGGTTTGGGGGCTGATTCAAGATGATTTACTTGAGCTAAGGACAAATCCGTTCACGAAAAAGGCCGCTTTTCAAAACTTTTTAGATGCTGGAGCTTTACCTTTCTTATTGACACTCTTTCATATTAACTTACAGTACTATTTCTTAGCTTTAAAATAAAAACTTCCAAACATATCTTCGATTTTCTTATGCGAAATACATGTGCTAGATGTACTACAATGGATGTTGTTGAAGATTTACATTTGAATTCTACATAAATTACTAGCCTGTTATATTGTCCTTGCAAGGCTTACCTTCGGCAGTAGGCATATTTGTTACACATCCTGGCAAAGCTTTTCCATTTTTATTGTTCAAGAGTTTTGTGAGTATACTCACTTATAAACTCTTTTCCACGCGCCTGCGGCAATCTTTTTTTCCAATTTTACCTTCAAAGCAGGGATACCCGTTATTAATTTCGGTTTCTGCCAAGGCATTTAAAGTGGCCTAGTGCTTTTTTAAACTGTACAAGAGTACCGTATTGTATAACAAAATATGTTAAAAAAATTGGATGACTTTCCATGTTTTCTGTGTGGAAATGAGTTTTTGAAAGCCAATTTCACAGGGCTTTTGTTAATTCTGGTTGGTCCTTTTTGGTGTTTCCACCTCAGAAACACTGAAATAATTTTATGAATCAACCGATTTGTACTATCACTCATTCTGCCCGCTTTTGAAACATTTTTTAGACGGTACAAGCCCTTGTGCTCAACCTAAAATTGTAATATTGCGATTTAGCTTCATGATCAAAATGGAGACGCAGTTAATTTACATATGGGCATTTCCATGTTATCGAACCGTGACCGTCTTAGAAATTGAAAATGAAAAAAAGTCAAATTAAATCGAATTTTTAATTCGTTTTTTACTGTATAATATAGCTCATAGCAAGCACTTTAATTAGTGTTAAAGTGTATATCAAGTGAAATTCGGTTTCCAAAATAATGACAAAATTGGAAGCTATTCGAACGTGATAATAACAGAAGTGGTTTTCGCGAGCAACTATATAAAGACAAAGTTTAGCGAAACCTAACACAATAACAAAGCACAAATAATTTTATTATCTAATGAATGAATAGTTCTTTGAAATGTATATTATTTGACTTAAAAATCTTGAGTACATTTTTTGAAAAAAAATATTTATCTCTTGACATCGTCGTGAACGGACATTTTCTTCCCAGCATATTTATGTGATTTCTCCATAATGCGAAACCAAACACACACTTTTGGGCATGGCCAAATTTCTCATCGTTTTTTGTGACAAAAAAATTGTATATTCTATTTTTTCCCTTTTACCATCAGAAAGATTTTGGATGGAAAGTTATGTAATCTATAATTAATTTTTAATAATAAAAAATTTAATTAATATAAACGAGAGCGTAAGTTAAAAATTTAAACTTATATAATTTCTTGAAAACCTTTTAATAAATTTTAATATTATTATTATTTTTTTTATAATATATTATTAATTTATTTTATAAAACATGTTTAACAGCGTTGCCGGTTTTAGGTGACCATCCAAAGAGTATGCAACATTTTTGGGTGGTAGCGGGGGGGTTTTTTATTAGGGGAGGTTTACTTTAACTTGAGAACCGTTAATCCGATCTTTATCATTCTTTTCGCCAAATCATTTTTGCTAATTACTAACTATCTCTAGAAGGTAAGGAATCTCTAAAACTGTAGGAGATAATCCTGATTTTTCCAAATTGCGGGGGGCAGGAGGGGGCGTGGCCAAAATTTGAAGAAGCATTTGTCCCATACATGTCAAACCTCTATCTCTTACCATCTCTGAGATCTAGGTGTTCATACAGACGGACGGACGGACGGACGGACAGACGGACAAGGCTAAATCGACTCGGCTGTTGATGCTGACCAAGAATACATAATACTTTATATGGTCGGAAATAATTCCTTCTGCCTGTTACATACATTTGCACGACTTTAGTATACCCTTTAACTCTACTAAAAGGGTATTAAAAATCGCGCAAGAACGGCCGTGAAACCGAATATAATTAATTGGGTTATTAGTAAATGTAAGATTATCTTACATTTTTCAATATGATTCTTTTCCTATGAAAGTTCGATATATTCATATTATTAAATAATTTAAAAATCTATAAAATTATAATTTGAGTAGCTACAGTAAAATACTTTGCACCAGCATCAACTTGATACCTGTACGATAAACCAAACCTAATATATCACGTTTTTAAAAACCCTCTTTTTCCATTTTTCGTTTTTGACGATTTTTGAAATTGTTTATAAACTTAACAAAAAAAAAACCGTAAATTACGTTTCGGTGGGAGTGTCGAGGATCTAATTTCGGTTTCTTTTTTTATTGAAAAGTTTAATTTTGAGCCTGTTCGATTTGAAAAAGAATGACCCATATGTGTCCTATTATTCCATTAACAAACATTTGGATTTTGGACAACTTTAAATTTATGCCCTTGGTTTAAAAATTTTCGGACTAGCCCATATGTACTTTATGTGGTGAGAGATTCTATGCGTTGCAAACTTCTGGGCAAAATTATAATACACTTTTCAAGTGTATAAAAATGAAAAAGTTTGAAGATTTTGTGGGAAGTCATCGATCATATTTCCATCAAAATTTAAAATTACTTTTTTGATGATTAGCTGTTCCAAGTAATCGGCAGATTCCTGGAGTGTTAATTTCCTGAATAATATTAATTAGTTTTGTAACATTGAAAAATATTCACTTTTTATACACAAAGCAAATAATAACGGAGTGGAACCTGTACCCGCCATTGGTTTAAAAATATTTTAAAAATCTTTCAATTAACATCTGAACCCAAACTTTGGATTCCAAATCTGGATAATTAGTACACAAAACTTAATTGCCGCTATGGGGACGTTTTTATTTTCTTCATTTTTTTTCTTAAAATTTGGTTTTTCATCCAGGAATTTACTGTATTAAGCTGTAAATGAGAAATCGAATATATCCAGAGTTATGGACTTTTTTCATTTATTTTAATTAATTTTCAGTAACCATATCGGATTAAGTAGGTTGCAACATGTCGATTTACCGCGATTTCAAACAATTCTGCCGCATTATCCTGACTTTTGTATTTGTGTTTTGTTATGTGCGACTTTGCCGAAAACTATGTTGGTTAATTTGAACGGATAGACACAAACTTTGATGGTACCGAGCATATTACAGTCGGGCTTTACCAACTTTCTTATTTGTTTTTATACCCTGTACCCATTAAAAATGGGTAAAAGGGGATAATGAAGTTGTGCAAATGTATGTAACAGGGAGAAGGAAACATCTCCGACCCTATAAAGTATATATATACTTGATCAGCATCAATAGCCGAGTCGATTTAGCCATGTCCGTCTGTCCGTCTGTCCGTCCGTCTGTCTGTATGAACGCGTCGATCTCAGAGATGGTAAGAGATAGAGGTTTGACATGTATGGGACAAATGCTTCTTTTATCTGTACGCAGATCAAGTTTGTTTCAAATTTTGGCCACGCCCCGTACTTTCTAGAGATAGTTAGTAATTAGCAAAATAAATCGATTTGCCGAAGAAATGATAAATATCGGATGAACGGTTCAAAGTTATGAGCAAAAAAGCGAACCAAGCCCCCCGCCACCACCCACCCACCCTAAAAAAATGTTGCATAGTTTTCGGATGGTCACCCTAAGGAACGCAGGTGCACTATTAAACATGTTTTTTCATGACTAACGGGTTTATCGAAGTCGGTTAGAGCCGACTTTAACTTACGCTCTCTTTGTCAATTGTACAGGGTATATTGAAGTCGGGCTACTCGACTGCAACGGTCTTACTTGTTATTTTAAGATTTCCGACTACAAGGCTACCTTGACTCCCTTTGAGTAGGAGATTGAAAATTGTAAATACGTTCCCATAGTGCACTGCTCTATTTTCGCTTGTCATATTTTTTATCTTTTCTTTGAGTTCAGAACTTGGCTCTGTCATTGCACGAATTCAACACTGCCAATAAATCAGAACAATATTCACTATTTTTGCTGTAGTCCACCTTAACATTTGCATCTTGCTATTACATATTTATGGAAACTCTGCTGCAAGTTTCCTTTTGAAATTATTTAAGGTAATCTACGAACAGGTCGACGCTTCCACATTTGAAATTCTGGTCAGCCTCAAAGTGCTAAATCCGATTTGAGCTTAAGACAGAAAATTTCCACTCATGCAGCAGCTCCGTAAGAGAATACTTAATGCGGCTCAGTTGAACTTTTGGCAATTAAGTTTTCAACAAACTGGTCAGCTATTTTTGCTAGAATTATGAGTGCAATCGAATCAGCAGAGAGCTCTCCAATTTGCTTGACGTTTTTGAAATGACTTAATCCTCGGCAAATCGCTGAGGCATTATCAGTCTGGCCTGGCCAAACAAAGGGCGGCGACTCGATGCTGTCTGGCAATGTTTATCAATTTTATGCAAATCGGGCTTTTTTGCGCCTGTTGTTATCACGTGGCCGGCATATTTTCGTAATTGAATTAAGTGGGCTTTTCGGCATTGAATACATTTTAATAATTTCATTTGGTATGCAGGCAAGGGCTCAGCATTTAATCAAATAATTAACATCTAGAACTATGAGAGCGGGTGGAGTGTTCTGAGCCACTTGAGAACTTCATCTCCATTCGATTTAAGGGGTGGCGAGGTGGTGGTACTTGGAAAAATTACAAATGTTGTGCACGGCCGCGGGGTGCGCTTTTGCTGTTGATTTCCGTTTAGCTGAAAATTCGTTTTAATCCCAAACGCACATTCATTCACTCACTCACGGACGGACAAACAAAACTTTCGCTTCTCCCAGTGGCAGTCGCAGCTGAGTTCTGAAATTGAAACTGTTTAGGGCCTGGGGCGGAGCGTTGGCAATCACTGGGTCGAAACAAATCCACAGCCGTGGGCCACACACGACTTTCGACGGGCCAGATTTTAATTCAATTACCAGACGTAGCTGCAAGTCGTGTGCAAATATTTTCATAGGACAAATTAAAACGTCACTCGGCTACCAAAGAATTGAAGGAAATATGTAAGAAAGTCAGTTAAGCCCGACTGTTGTATACCCTGTACCTGAGCTTGTTTATGCATAATGTCTGTTCCCAAACAGAATAAAATTAGCCCGATAATCCCAAAACTAAAATAAATAGAATTAAAATGCTTAATAACCAATTGTGCGCTTGTGAGACAATTTGCTGAGTATTTGAGAGCATCAGCTTACGTAGGGCAAGTCTTCTCTTCTCAACCAGCATTTTAAGGCCATGCGCAAAAAACAAATGCGATCTAAAATCAAAATAAGAAAACTTGATTTGATCTAGAATTTCGGGTGTGAAATATCAAGGACGAAATGATTCGCACAATACTAAATTTCGTGTACAAGTCCCAGAAAACTCATTTCAAATAAGGATCCTACGTGAAAGTCAAATAATGCTGCATTGAGATTGAAGTAAATAGGTAGTTCCAATGCAAAAGCAACAAAACAAAACAAATAGACTAAGAATATCTCTATCACTAATACATTCGGGATAAATGGGTACTCACACATACAAAAATTCTTCTTCTATTAACTTTTTACACTTATTTTACCTTCTAGAATTCCCTGCCAGTCACAGGCACGTTTCCGACATGAGAAGGAAGCTCTTGAAGATAGATCCTTCTGGCTCAGTTTTCATGCAAATCGCAGCAGGCGTTAGCGTAAAGGTTTCCAAATTTTCAGGCATTAATTAATATCTTAACAATTGATCAAAGATTTTGGGTCTAGTTTATTGGTAAACCTTTTAAAGATCGTTAGGAAGCGTTTTTATCTTTAGAAAAAGATAATGCAGTTTATTTGTAACGGAATGAAAATTTTTTATTAAAACAACCACTGGAGACAATAAAAAACCAATTGCTACTGTCAGATTATTCTTAGTTATCCCTCTACATTCGATTAAAGTCAATATTGCTCAAATTGAGGTTATCTCACCTCAAGTTAAAATTGCTGCTGCCTTAACAAATCTAAATCAAATTTGGTAGGGCTTTCCAAAGTGGAATTTTCTTTTTGGTGGGATGACATACGAATACTCCCCCTTACAAGGTCGCCATGACTAATTTCTACGTACCAAAGCTTATAACATCCAAACAGTTTGTAATAAATAACACTAGCTTACAGCCAAAAAAAACCAATTCTAATGAAAATTTTTTTTAGAGTTGTTTGTAATGGTGATCTGAAAAACCGATTTCAAAAATTATTTCATGAATCCGTTTTCAAAATATCATTATTTTTTTTTTCATTTTTTCGGTAGGTTCTCTTACGATTTAAGCCATATCTCGCTTCATAATTGTCAGATAAAGTCAAGCAAGATATGTGTCAAAAACTGCCAGTAATCGCGTAAAACTTTGTTTTTAAATCGGTTTAGTATTTTAAATACAATAACCAAAAATATTTAAAAAAAAAACTTTTTCCTCGAAAATACTTGAAATTTCATTTTTGAACGCCTGAAAAATATAAAAAATCAAAAAAAAATTATTTTTCTCTTTCCTGCTAAAGAATCGTTCTTCTAGGCGTTTAAAAATGAATTTTCTTGCATAAATATGGTCGGGCTTGACCGAGTTTCTCACTTGTTTTGAAATATATTTGGTTGTTGAATCAAAACTACTTAACCGATTTTAAAACAATGTTTTACGCGATCATTGGCATTTGAATTACCTTTCGATTTATATCTGGCTTGACTCTGTCTGACAATTATGAAGTCAGATATGGCTTCGAGGCCAACCAGAAACTATTATCCTTTAATGTTGCCTAGATGCACAACTGATTATGGAAAGCACAATCGGTTTCGAGTCTTAAGTCAAAATTATAATGATGTCTATCACCTGCTCTATAGAGATCTCTCTCTCTTCTCTCTAAAAACGTCCCTCTATAATTATCTTAGGGGAAATTTCTGACCACTCCTGGCTGTGAGTAGGGGCATAGCTTGCCAGACTGTCTAAAAAATCTTCCCCCACGGGGTCAGAGATATCTGGTTATTTAATTTTAAGTTTATCTAATAATTTTTTTATTTTTAGTTAGTTTTGAATTTCACTCTTAGGGCCGTTTTCTCATGTTGCTGTTTTTGCAAATCTAGATGGATTTGTTGCGTTTCGTTTGCTCATGTTCAAGGCTAACCATCTAGATGGATTTCGTAGCAATGTACTTCATCCTCATTGATTTGAAAACAATGTACATGGCAATTCATATTAAGTATTTATATAAGTGCGCGCATATGGTCACACTTAAAAAAATTTTGAAATAAAAAATCAACTGCTGCAAAAAACAGTTAAATCTGAATTGTTAATAATTAAACCAAAAATTGAAAATATTGTATGTGCCTTTGGTATACAAGACCCTGCGGACATTGCTGAAGATACAGATGCTCATATTAATTGCCCTAGGTCATTGCTTATGCTGAGTTCACACAGGCAACTAATTTGGCCAAAATGTGATTCAAATTGCTTTGATTATTAATTTTACTGTATTTAAAACTTAAACTATGGTTTCATATGCAATTAATTTCATCAAATTAGGCTGAAAAGTTCCCTAATTTGGCCTATATACCAAAATTTTCATCAAAATTTGTAACTAAATTTGCCTGTGTGAACTTAGCTAAGTCCTATCTTTTCTTAATCTCCAACCATAATAGTAAAAATTTTCCTCTTTAAATGGTGTGTTAGCTGACTTTGTCAGAGTTGTGTGTAGTCAACATTTTGAATTTTTTGTTTTTGGGAAATAGGGGAAAAAATTTTTTTTTTTTAGAACACCTATGGAAAAGGGGTTTCTCCAAAAAACATTTAACATAGAAGCAGCATTTGAAGCGTCTCTCGTTTTTAAGTGAAGTTAACACCATCCAGACAAAGAGATACTCCATTGTGACACAACTCGAATTATACGGACAGTATTATTAGAGGGAGACGGACATAGTCACAAAAAGAACTCAAAGAGTCCAAATATGACTCAAAGTCAAAATGTCAGCGTACAGCTGACTAATATCTGAGTGATAAGTTGACGACGCAGGAAAGTACGACAGTTGTTCACAATCATTCTGCAAAGCACACGGAAAGAAGGACTGGTTCGGTTCAGCGGTTCACGCAGTTTTTGAACCGCCGCACTGTGGGCCAGAATTCTCGTTTTTTGGCCAAAACTCTGGCATTTCTACACCAGTCTAGCTAGGAAGCTGAAATATTCGAGCAAAATGATCTTAAAAATATTGAACTTTACACACATAATTTAAAAGCAACAAAAAAATGTATACGATATTGATAATATAAATCAAAGTCGAAAAATATTTCAACTTTTTCGTTTTTTAATTATAGAAAAAACACTTGTAATTGGATTTGACCCACCTATTTCTGCATAGAAGTATATATAAGTACCAGATAACTAAAAAAAATTAATATATCTTGATATAACCAGTGGTTTACAAGATATTGACTCAAGCAGTTTTTGAACTTGACTGCCCACCCTGTCGAGGATTTTCAGTCAATCTGACTACCTCACCGATTTTCCATCTATTTTACCTCCCTCTTTAGATTCAAATAAAACAAGTAAATAAAAATAAAAATTTAATTAATTAAAAATCAAATTTTTTTAACATAATACAATTTACCCTTCAGTGCTTCTAAGAGTATGCTACATTTTAACACATTCAAATTGGCTCTGTTATAAAAATAGTTTACCTTAGAGTGCATGTGTCATATTCCAAGTTTAGAAAAAAAAAGCATACTTCTAGGCTGACTGTATAACAGAACATGGTTGATTTAAAATGGGAATATAATTTTAAATGCGATATTATAAAAATTCAAAGCAAAACCGCGCAAAAGCGCATACCTACAGCTATAGTACATTATTCAAAGAAAATAATAAGCAATATTGCAAGATAATTAAGAGGGGGTACTTCTGGGTACTCTTAACACAAAGTTGCCAAATGTAAAAAAAGCACCAACATTTTAGATTTTTTTCATTTTTTTAAGTAAAAACGCTTTCGAATGAAAACTTTTGATAATTTTTTTAATGGGCAATCTAATGCAAAGTCGAAAATAAGAAATCAAATTGCGGCAGCTGTTGCTTTTCTAACTTTGACTGTTTTTTTTTTTTTGCAGAGATTTTAAGAAAATCAACTTTGAACGGCTGCCATTCAAAACTGTTTTTGTAAAAAGGTTCCAAATTTTGCCATAAAATAGCTATATGTATTCAAAGTCATTGCCGACCTTCGTTTTATCCAGTTTCCCAAACAAAAAATTGGGTTTTGGGCAAAATTTCGACCTGCTGGCCCAGGTGTGCGCCGGTTCGGTTCATAGCATGGTTTTTGGGGCTAACTGAACCGCGGTTATTAACTACAGAAACATATTCTTAATACAAGTACTCAGATTATTCATTAACAAAGACTTAGGTTTTCAGTTAATCGGGTATGTTCAAAATTTTGAATAAAACGTTCCATTTCGTTATAAACGGTCCTAAAAAGATCGGAATGACGAAAATATGTTTGGTCCCATAGCTGAAAACTAGACGGTTTGAAATCGACTACTGAAACCGAGCTTCGATCAAAACCGCTTACTCATGAAAAATTTTTTTTGACAGTGTTCCCGCGTTCACTATTTGTCACCATACATTAAAAGTAAGCAACATTTTTTGAAGGATGGTAGCGGGGGAGGGCATAAATAGTTCATTTTTTGCTTATAACGAGAACGCTCAACCGATCTTTATCATTCCTTCGGCAATTCGATTCATTTTGCAAATTACTCACAACATACTAGAGGTATGAGTCATAGATCTTAAAAGTTAGGAATTACCTTTTTTCAATTTGTGGGGGTGGGAGGGGCGTGGCCAAAGATTTGAAACAAACTTGATCTCGTAGCAGATTTTCAAAGAAGCATTTGGCCCTTAACATGATAAACCTCTATACTTACCATCTCTGAGACTAAATGTTCATACAGACACAATGGACAGGTGGCCAATTGTAAAACGTCTCGAGCTGATGCTGCTCAGAGTTTATTATCTTTATAAATGGTCGCAAATGAGTGACTTTTGCCTGCTACATACATTTGCACGACTTTAGTATACCCTGTGTTTGTACGAACAACGGGTAAAACAACTTTATGCATTATTGTTAGCTGGTTGCCTATACGGTACCGTTTCATCATTCTCCCGAATGAATCTTCAGTAGGCTTATCGCTGAAGAACACATCGCTTCACCCGTCCTACCATACAATCAATGTTTTAATCGGTTGGGAACCTCAAAAACAATGAAAGTAAAAATAAGACAAGCTACCATGTCTTCAACTTTTTGGTGTAAATAAGCTTAAGCTTTAGCTCGAGTTCCAAGTCAAAAAGCTTCAGCTCTTCTCTTATTCCAAATATTCCAAGACTAAGAATATCTTTATCACTTATACACTCAGGATAAATGGGAACTCACACATACACAAATTCATCTATTCTATTCTATCTTCTTTAGGTAAACGCGAACAATCGATATATTACTATTTTATTGAATTGAATCACTATTATTGAGTTGTTTGGCAAGCATTTCCAGCTCGTCTTTACTTATCGAGTTCAAAGAATTTTCTGTTATGCTTGATGTGTGAACATTAAATGAGATTTAGTTACCTTTTTTCCTTTTTCCTGGAATCTAAAAAATCGAATTCAAAAATAGGCGGAGCTCTTTTTCCCAAGGATTGACAATTACTGAGCTATGTCGTCCTCCATTTTTGAACCTTAATTTTGCATGCCTGCCAGCCATAGAAATACTATTACTTATTTTCTATTTTAAGCCAATCTCAATTAGAGTTAACGTTTGAGTATTAAGTAAGTTGACCCCCTAGGGATAATACAATCAAGACTTGGCTCATTAACATTTTGGGTCTTTAGCAAATTTAATGTGGTTGATGTTTTTCGCTTTTTACAACAACTCTGCTTTTCCAAGTATTTTCGTAACATTTTGAAGCTAATTGCTGATTTTGCTTACTATTCGGCAGTAACTCAATACCTAGCTGAAGTGAACCGAACTGAACCATTTTATTTTTCGGTTTTTGGTTGGGTTCAGCATTTTTAAAAACACACCGGTTCGGTTCACAAGCGCAGAGAGCGGTTCGCTTCGGTTTAGAACTGGTTTGCATCCCTGGTTTCTACTCTCTCTACTCTACTTTATGTATGATGTTGGATATTAGATGTGCTCCTTGTGTGTTGGTATGCCTTCAAGAACAGAATTGCTCTGCAAGACATCTATGATCTAGCAACTATTTCCAAGCCTCACATCCTCATCATACCCTATTCATCTTTGGTACAGGAAATAACAACCAACCCAAAAAACACGCCCCAAAAGGAGCCATGCATAAGCCGCTATTTGCACTTGAGACGGTGGCTCTAGCTATCGCTGCCTCTCCCGGGCCGATAACAGCAAACAAAATTTTAACCCGAAATGAACAAAAAAAAAACACAAAGAAATGCCTACCTCCTGCTGTCTCACACATGCCTTAGCCAGGCATGTCCAGACTTCGTTACGTGTTTTTCAGCGCCACAGGACCGGCAATTGCCCAATTGTCTTCTCTAGCTCATATGCAACTTGCATAATAATGACTGCACTCAGACGTACTTGTTGTTTATCTGTGTTTTTGTCATGATTGTGGCTTTGGTTTCTGGAGCAACCAGTACGCCTGCCTTTGTGTGAACTATTTTTCCTTGACTACCCCACACTCACGCATATTTTCTGCCAGCTCTTTAATTAAAATGGCATTTACTCAACGCTCAGACAAATATTTCAAGTGCTCCCGCTGCGCACTTGCAAGACCATATGTCAAACTCAAGCTCAAATATCCTTTAAGTGTTGGTCGCCCGAAGGTATTTAATTTATCTAAATTTCCATAATTAAAATGCAGCAAGAATCGTTTTGGTTTTGGATCATAAAAGACCAAGCTAAACCCATAAAATGCCATAGCAAAACTTCTCACAGGAAGCCGCTATGGGGCGAAAATCTGATGCGGAAATCGAAATTTGTTAAATGGAGCAATCGATGGACGCCCCCAGCGAGAGTCCTGCGTTTGGTTTTACATTTTATAGCCTGTACGTTTGCACCATTTCAATTACAAACAATAACAATAAAAAGTGGGCGAAACCGGGCGTATAAGTTGAAGAAAGAGCGAAACGGAACCAGAAGTGCAAGCGAATTAGTTCACACGGAAGTGGCTCTCCCAGCGGAACGGCATCGTGACGTTCGTGCGGAAGTTAGGTGTCGATGCGAGAATCGTAGGTAAATATTATGGCAAAGAAATTTAAATGCGAATTTTTTCAACCATCTTTCAGTGCTGTCCGCTGACACTAATGGATTTTCTGAGCTCTTTTTTTCGTGTCCTTATCGTAAGCCAAGCATTTGGCTTCAACAATGCTATGCTGAAAAGTTTCTTGGTTGAGAAGTTAACTTTCAAGGCTATTGAAATCAATTTGAAAGCACAGCTAACGAAAATTGCACATAACAGCTGGCCCTGAAATGGCCCCAAAGGCGCAGTTAACTGCAAATTTTTATTAAATACACAAATGGAAATGATTTAACTGAATTTTTTTTCTCTATTTCTCAACTAATCAATTTTACAGACTGAGGGCTGATTTCACATCTTCTACATAGAGCTATCTGTTACATAAACTAACAAATAACAGAGTAAAATCTATGACTAAATGACAAATAGCAACTATCTGGGAGAACAGAAATCGGCCCTAAATCGAAGTTTTTTCAAAATCCAGGGCAGATAGACTTTAGGGCATGCCTGTCTAGAGTACCTTTTCCTACAAACTCCTGTTACAGTTCTCTGTAAAGCTTTTGATTAAGGATTCTGCCATGTTGTCTGTAGCGTATGCGAAATCGATATATATCGGTATATAATCAGTTTGGAAAAGGGTTCGGTTCAGAAAATGACTGACGTTATATGTATAAAAACTTAATGCAGTATCCAGACCAGGCACTATTATATCCCTGAAAAATTGTTTTATCAATATCAATTTGATACGCGTTGTCTTAAATTTAAACTGAAACTACTGTAATATTGTTGTATCAATATAAATCTAGAGAGTATCAAATTAATATTTCGGGTATCAATTTGATACTTCGGGTATCAATTTGATCCTTAGAATAATAATTTGATACGCATAAGTATTAGTTTGAAACTAACAATTTTCAAAATCAACGAATGTTAATTTGAACATTTGCAAAGTCGTGGTTTGATTATAGTGCGAACACATCAGTTACTTAGTTAAAAGTAATTGCTATGGAAGACACTAGCTTAGACGACGGACTGATAAAAAATTAATGAATTTCTATATGGAGCACGAACTTCTATATATTGACATGGTTAGTTTAATCAGTTAAGCATACATCTGTATGTTGATGTGGTCGTTTTTTGCACAAATATGTAAATAATAAATTCAACTTTTTGGACAGGACATAATGCCATAATGTCGCTGTGGCTGTTTCTGCTCTACAAGAGATCTACAGTGATCGGTTCCAGTATGAGGCACATCCTTACAGTGACAAACAACATGGAGCATACAGAATGAGAGAAAGTGAGATTTCGTAGTATTAAATTTTAGTATTAATTTGATATTCTCGAAATAGCGTTTCAATACTTTCGAAAAAATCAACTTGATACTTGGACCAATATAGAGAATTTCACTCACGCAGGTGATGATCCATGTCTAAACTTCTAGCAACGAAAAAAACAGAGCTGCTGCTCGACACGAGACAGCAAATTCCACTAGAGTAAGATATGACGATACACAACAGCATTATCCTTCCTCAGAAGGTGATAAATTGTTTGGGAGACAGGCACGACTAAAAGCTATTATTCCAAGCTCATATACAGCAGGTAGTAACGAAGTCTGCCACTCCGACACGCTCGCTTAGTCTACTTAGGGCTTAAATGTGGGCGCACCGGTGCAATGTAGGCGGAAGTTACTAATGGAGGTGAACAACGCCAATATTGAATCGAAAATGATCTTGAGCGAAGAGCACTGGAGATTGATTGGAAGTTTTGTTGGCAAAATTCTGCGAATCAAGAAAAAAGACCAGATAAAAGATGAAAACGCATAGAGCATTTGACTTCAACTTACATCGTAACGAGCATCTTTACCACTTCATTCCTATACACAAAAAAAACTTGTAAGCTTCGAACCAAATTCTTAGATTCGTTAGAATAGTTCAAAGACCCAACAGAACCTTCTACCAAATTTTAGAGGTTAGCGAACAAAATTTTTTTTACCTCGACATTGAATAATTCTTAGGGCTTAGCTTTTCTTATGTTGCTGTTTTGCAAATCTAGGTGGATTTGCTGCAATTGCTTTGCTTATGTTCAAGGTTGACCATTTAGATGGTTTTTATTACCATCATACTTCATCCTCATTGATTCCAAAGTCATCCACATTATTACGCAAATTGTTTTTGTATTTTTATGTATGCGCGCATATGGTCACTCTAAAAACTATTTGAAATCAAAAAACAACTGATGCTAAAAACATTTAAGTCTACATTGTTGAATAATTAAACCAAAAATGGAAAATATTTTAGGTGGAGGATTTTAATATGCAAAACACCTGCAGACATTGCCGTAGTTCATTGCTTAATCTAAGTTCAAAGAGGCAAATAATTTGCCCAAATTTTGAATAAAATAGCCATGATTTAAAACTAAAACTATAGTTTCATACGCAAATAATTTAATAAGAAATTGCCGGATAGTTACACAATTCTTATTTCACACAGCACATTGCTGTACTACAAACTTCAACAACACACTTCCACCTGACTCGTTTCATTTAAGTTTTTCCGAAAAACACAAAAAACATTGTTTGGGCTTGACTGGGAATTGAACCAGGTACCTGGTGCACGTATGGAATGACGCGCCAACATATTCAGCCGTTGCACAATTGTGCAGATTCACATGTAGAGGGATATCTACGCTTGGTTAAGCTGACAAGAAGTTAAGTTTAAACAAAACAAGAGCTAGGTTACAAAAGCCAACTTCCCCTCTCTTGCTTTCTCTCTCTCTGCGGAAAACCCGTTTTGGTGTTGTATAAAGCAAATATTATCCGATTGAGAACAACTTTACTCATTCCAGGAACTTTTTCAACATTTGTTGTCAATAATTTTGACAACATTTTGTTCTTATTTTATGTAGAAAGCAAAGTATTTTCTGAACAGATTTTTTCCCTCTGTGTAGGTCTAATTTCAAAAGGGAATTATTTCGCTAAAATGATCTCAATGTAGCATTATTCTTGGCAAGTAAACATATACTTGAAAGAAAAATACTAATTTTTACTTTTTACTTTTTATATGTTATTGATTAAACAGGAGAAAGTTTTTCTACTAGACTTTTTCAGCCTTTTTGGTAACTATAGTGCGATTAACCCTTATTATAATTAACGTAGGGAATTACAGTAGACTTCTTGATATGCCGTTTTAACGTGAATTGAGATAACTTGGGATAGGAAAAGTTTTTCTACTAGACTTTTTCAGACCTTCTTTTGTATGGAGATAAGTTGCGATTTGATAAAACTTGTGAAATTATGTGAAAGCAAGAACTTAATACAGGAAGAAAGTTTTTCTCACTAGATTTTTTAGACCTTCTTTGTATGGAGATAAATTGCGATTTTACTTTGAATTATTGAGATAAAAACTTATAAACTTGAGGAGATGAAAAAAGTTTTTCTCACTAAAACTACTTTTTCAACCGATCGTTCCTATGGCAGCTATATGCTATAGTCATCCTGAAACCGGCCGCCTCAATGTAGTATTTATAAGACTTTAGTTTTGAGATAGTTTAAAACTGACGAGAGATAGATAGAGCGACAAAGAACTCTTATTTCTTCTCCCCCCCTAAAAATAACCCTCTAATGGTTAAATCAAAGAATTGCATGAAGAACTGCCGGTGTTTGCCCTGACTACTACTCACACAAACTACGCCAAAATCTCTGCCTTTTACGAGTGCATTACAAATCGGCAGTCACACTATAATCTAACAATGCAATTGGCAGCCCCCTAACTGCTTAAAGTTCTATTGAAAGCTCCCTCAATAGTGCGCTTCCTTAACGTTGTTGTTGCTGTGGATGCTTTGCTTTTTCATGTCAGACTTTAGCAACTGAACAGATCATTGGGTCAGTGTTGGTGGTGCCGGACACAGGGTTCTCTCTTAGCGCTTTGATTCAATTAGCCATTTGCACTGATTGACGACACGAGCAGCGAGTTGGACTCAATGTGGTGACAGTAATTAATGGAGTAACTTTTCAGCTGGATAGCATTTAAAGAGCTTCGTCATTGTTAAGAGTGACCGTCACACCTCAATGGCCAGGCCAAATAAATAAACAGAAAGCCAAGGCTAACAAAATAAAATCTCACAACTAAAAACTTATTTCATTAGCAATTTCCATCAAAGCGACCACAAGGAAACTGTGACACAGACGCTTCGTTCCTCGCACAGGCCCGATGCGTCGCTCAATTTAATTCAACGCTAATAAAAAACCATATAAAACGAAATCAGTAGCAAATTGTGTGGCCATTGGGCCAGCCACTGCCAGTGAGCATCATTGATAGGTGTTACACTGTGAAAAATCAGGAATTTTGTAATGGTTTTTAGTAAGCAACTAGGGTATTCACCAGTACGCGTAAAATGGTAAATGCTGCCCTGGGGAATGTTTCAAAAAGCGGGCGTAAAAGTGTAAAGCACACTTGGTATCGAGCTACTTCAAGATTTGCAGTCGAGAAATATGCGATCACACCAAATAAGGTACGAACAAAATGTCCGTTTAGCTGCATCTGGACAGTTCATAAATGAAGACAAGTTCCCCATAACTGTTCCGAGTACTCTTTAACCAGGCCTAGATTATAGATGCATTTTCATTAGAAGACTCCAAACAAAAAAATTGCAATCTGTACTTATAACTCAAGTTCCATTTGGGTTCGAAATGCAGTCGATACAAAGCATAGGTCCGCACGGATTAATTAGACAATCGAAGCGAACTGACTCTCAATGACGCAGAGCATTTGGAGAAATCGACCATCATTGAAAAATGGCACCACTTTGATTTGCAAGTTGATTGATTTGGTCACACAAAACTTGATTCTTCGCCGAAAGTATGCAATCGCAGATAGATTTTCCATAAGCTCGTCCATCCCTTCATCGACTGCATCATGACCCATACCAGATATCTGCGAGTGTACTGCTATGAGTGCCAATAATACCCGCTGTCACGTGTGCGGCTTAATTTTTTTACCTGAACATGCAGAGAGCTGGTGTTGAGCTCTTTGTATTTCACTCTCTCTCTCTCCTCTCTCATTTGTCTCTCCCTTAACAACAACAACTTAACGGCGTTTGTCGTTGCTTATTCGAAGAAGAGAGAAAAGCGCGAGGTCAATTAAAGCTATGCACACCCATGTTTTAATTATGTGTGTGAGTGTGTGACCGCTCAGTACAGAAACAACCATTTTGACAGACGAGCAACCCAGACACTCAATCGCAAAAATACCAATAACATAACTAGTGTTTATTTGACTCGACTGTTTAAGTTCGAGTGTCAGTCACACCGCATACGCTTTTGAAGCAGAGATCGCCAGCCATAGCCCCTGCGTGACGAACATGCTTGCTAAATTACACAATATTCTTGCCGAAGTCTTACATCACATTGTGTTTGAGAAAGCGGAACCCTGTTTTAAAGCCAGTATTGATGCAGTCAAAATCAAGCACTCTTCTTAATTTTCGCTAAAGCAGTGCATGGTGTACACTTTGTCTAGCCATTTTTATTTTCAAATATATTCACATTTTAAGCATTCAGTGTCAAGTAACAACATTTGT